>JABUQX010049445.1:0-19292 GCA_015478945.1 Trachelipus rathkii | reverse complement strand
TATATATATGATATATATATATAATATATATATATAGTTATTCACATATTGTCCTACCGCCATGAATGGACGCATTAAAAACAGAGGGAGGAATTGAAGAGAGATCAGAAGAAAGAAATTAGAGAGAATGATTCAAATCTGCAAGAGATGAAAGCGAAGGTTGGAAATTTACGCCATTACAGAAAAGGAAACAGTTTCAAGATGAAATTAAAGAACTAAACCAATGTAGGTTGTGCATGTGCAATGTACCTATTTGATAAATATTTAATAAAAATATTAACATCGGAATAAGAAGAATATTTACTAACATATTAATTGAAATGGTAAAGCTCCAAAATTTAAAAATTCTTTTCTCCGACAAACATTTTTAAAATTCATAACTGAAAATTTTAGATTTGCATCTTTTCTTGAAAACTTATGTAAGAAAAATATTATATTTTAAATGAATAAAAACACAATGTAATTAAAATTCTTGTCAGAAGTATGAATTCACCGCCGAAACTTGGAACAATATATCATAAAGGAGGACTTTCTTCGTCATGGAATTGATTGATGATTGGAGCTGTTACCTTCTTTTTCCTATTTTCTCTTTCTTTCAAAGATATGAAAATTATTGCGCATATTTGATCATTATGAACACTTTTTCCTCGTACATTTAAGCCCGGATCGGCTGTATAGTCTAGATAGGGATTGGATCTCATAGCACCACAAACTGCGTCTCGGTAAGGCCTCAGCCGTTAGAGCACTCCGCTCCAACTAAGCGAAAGACCCAGGTTCGTCACTGCAGTCGTGGTTTGTGTGAAGCTATTTTCTCTTCTTGGCTCCTCTGCATTTCAGACTGTAATAATAAGCACACCCATCGTAATTAGTGGCTTGCGCCGTCGATGCGGGGTTGTATTCAACTGTAAAAAAAAAAATATATTATAGTATATATATATATATATAGATATAATAGTATATTAGTATATAATAATTATTATAGTACGGTATAATTAATATATATAATATATATGGAGCGTGGTAGGCTTTGATTTTGACTAAAATTGTACCTTTGTAATATAAACAGGGAAAACTTTTCGATGGGGCAATGATACTTCCAGCTTAGTCAAAACATAAATAAAACACTCACAAATAAAAACACGTACCTTTGTTATTATAAATAGTCCTAAGATAACATAACAAAATCAAATGTTTTAAACTATTCACTTCTTGAAGATACAATAAAAGAGTTATCTGCTAAAGTGGGAAGATTCGAATATAGGGAATAAAAATAAGGTATCTTTCAAGGGTTATGGACCGTAAAGTAGGAAATTAACGACGGCGAATGGGGTTCCAGTTGGATACAATCAATGAAGATATGGAGAACAGATAGTGATTATGAGTGATATTGGTAGAAGGAAGATCCCGTAACGAATAGTGACTGTGAGTGATATTAAGCGTGGCCAATACGGAGGCGTGCAAGTATCACTTGGTGTAAGCGCTTTCGGCTGTGGAGCGAAGACCACTCACCAATATCGCGATTTTCCTTAGTTTTTCTATCCTCCCCGCTGATCACTCCGTCAACACTCTCTGCCAACAAGATCAAAAGCCTTGTCGAGGAGAGCAGGATAGTATCGGTTGATGGAAGCAAGGCCTTGTAGGCCTTTTGAATGCGAATAAAAAATAGGTATGACGATATGAAGTAGTGTATAAGGATGATATAAAATCTCAGTGTCAAATTGTAATTCGGGCTTTTATGAATATTTACAAGTAGCCGGATGAGGCTGGGAATGTTCATGTATAGTCCCTTGTTAAGACTTTGGTTAATGCAATTGGCAGATGGGTCTGGATGACATATAATTAAAAGCAAGGGGTAGCAGAAAATGTGTTTACAATGATGGAGAATGGGATGAGGAAATGGTGTTGAAAATTCTCGAGATTGGAGGTGAGTGGAGGGTGCCTACCTGATTATCATGCGTGATGAATTTGGTTGTCGTGGTGAAATCTGAAGAGAGTTGATGAGGACTGGTAGAGGGTTTGACAGGGTGGTGTAAAAGGAGGGGTTGAAAGTAAACGTTATAAGATACGGGTTATGTTTTGGTGAGACCATCCTAGGTGTGAAGATATTTAGATTCGTGAGCAGCGTGGAACAAGTGTCTGACTTACATATTATAGGATATTGTTGGATAAAAGGACGGATTCATGCAAGAGTGAGAGTAGGGAAGTTGTGAATGGCAGATAAAGGTGTGTGCAATTTATCGTGATGGATGTCGAAAGGACTACAGTCTTGAGGTAGCGCTACGGGTTTACATGAGGTATGTTGTTACCTGTTGTTAATGTATCAGTAGTGAGACTATGATCTGAATAAGAGTATAGATCTAAAACGTTCAGATGGGTCAGATGGACCAAAAGAAAAATGATAGTGAAAAGAATTTGCATAAAAATGGGAATTGAACTTAGTATAGGAGATCTGTGCAGTATGAAGAAACGGGTAAATTGATGAGAATAAATGCAAAGTTACGTTGGAGATGGTATTGTATGTGGAAATTATAATGATAGCCGGTTGGTTAGGCAGATGTATTGTTGTGTGCTGGGATCGACCGGCTGGAGACACCGAGGAAAAATGTGACGAAGTCATTCCAAAGGAAGTCTGGAGGGAGAAAATGTGAGTGATTGTGATAGAGGCGAGAAGAAAGGCGCATCAATAGGAGTGAATTGGCGGAGGTATTGTTGTGGGTCTATGTTGTCGACCCACCTGAGCCAAGGGAAGAAACCCTACACTCACGATATTGACAGTTAGTAAGGTTCTCGTGTCCCGTGAAAGCTCTAGGGTGGATTTCTGACGGCGAGAGTTCTTACTAATTTAATGGTACAGAGGCGGTAAGGCTGGGCATTTTTTTCGACTTTTGTCATATTCTTCTACGGCTGTTCATATATATATAGTATATATAATATAAAATATATATATATTATATAGATATTATATATATATATATATAAATCATATATTATATATATATCGATAATAGAAAAAATATATATATATATATATATATATAGTATTACAAAACATTTCTACGGCTTAAATGGAAAGAAGAACATTAAAATGAATCTTACAAAAGAAGTACACACAGATGGTTCTATTTTGCCAGTCTGCAAACTCTGCAAATGACCCGATTACCATATATCATAATAGGAAACTGCAGGCCCTGTGCTCTTTATCTATAAAACGCAAAAGAAATGGCCGCTATATCGTTATTCTTAACTGACCTACTCTCTGACGACTCACTATATAGTTAATTAAAAACCTGAATGATCGGTATAAAATAATGAAGAGTGAATAATGTAATAGTATATCTCTTATGTCATTTATTCGCACTACAAGTGCTTAAAACAGTTAAATTAAATAAAATTCCTTTAATTGGGCTGAGAAATAATTCAGGACCTTCTGTATCAGACTAAAAAATTGCCGGAAAAATAAAATCTTTCGATTTTGAGAATAAAAATGATGAAAATATTGTCCAAATTCACTCTCACGAAAATGATTAAGTTTGTTCTCTCCATTAGCTGAGAAACGCAATTCACATAATCAATTCTGGCAGATAAATCCAACATATCGGAATCAGGTTCGGTCCTTATAAACGAAATTATTCTATCATTAAAACCGTGTTAAAAAATATAAAACTGACGATATAAATGTTGTAAAGCTTACTTAATAAAAACTTTGGTGACTGGAATTTTAGTCGCATGTACGAGAATGGCTAATAATTTTCTTTGCTGTACTATTTCTACAGTGAGGAAAAATTTTTGCGGATTCGAATGGCCACAGAATTATCCCCAGGGCTTGACCATTTTCCCTTCTGTATGTCTCAGCAGAAGAGCAAAAGTGCTTGCTGTAGAGTTCTATATTTAAAAGGAAAAAAATATTCTTCCTTTACTTCTATTAAATAGATCAATGGCACAAGACCGAGTAAAATAACAATGATTGACCTCATAGGCTGTCCACATTACCTGAGAATATAAATTTTTCATTTTACTTCTCAAATCATCATCAGAAATAATGGTTGAAGAAAAGGATTTTAATATTTGTGTAAGACAAAGTAACGTTCCATGCAAACGGTTTTGGTTTTGGAAGGATAGCGATGAACAAAGGTTTTCAGTAACATTTAATAAAGAGGTTGTGGAGGATATAAGTGGAATAAGGGCTTTGGAAGCCAATGATCTTAAATGGTAAGCAGAAGAACCAGAAAACTCTATGACGTATGGAATAAATGGTGCTAAAGGAATAGAAGTGGAAAACCCATCTGAAGAAGGAGGTGAAAATCTTGCTAATATCAAGAATGTAGGAAATGTTGCTACCGACAAATTACAATTTTTCATATCCTCAACACTTGATCTCAAGTTTTCTAAAATGAAGTCATAAAGTTCAGGATACCTTTTGAAGAACACGAGCGCAGAAAATGCATTTTTTGAATGCAGCTGTGATGTCTTCTCAAACATTTGCAGGTGTAGCTTCGGCCATTTGAATATTGGTAAGAGTTCCTTAAGGACCAAGATTTACTCTTATACCCGTCTAGAGCTACCTTAACGCCGTCAGACACATATGGAAGAACCTCTTCGCCAATTCGGGTATCTCTGTATAAAGCCCTAAGTATATTTAATGCGTGTACTCTAGTCTCAAGTTCTGAATCTGAACTAGCTAAAGTTAATAATGAACTCATCGTATTTTTTAAGCAAGAACCAAGTAAAAGTGAAGGTTCAGAAGAGACAATGGCTTGGACAATAAAGGGAATACCAGCACTTCTTCTAGTGGCACAAAGTTTATTATTCTCATCCACACTATGTATTACAGTCAGTGTCTCATTTAACCATTTTGGAGGTAATTTATTCATTTCCTTATCTGAACATTTCCAAAGTGTCTCGCATATCATTTCAAATCCATTATAAGTTTGTTCAAAAGCCCCTCTATGTTTGGTTTCAGTCAAAAGGGTTATTAGAATATTTCCTATGGATTTAACATCATCAACTGACATGAGCATCAAGCTGTCTGGAAATGATAGCGACCCTTGAATTAACAAGCCATACAAAAGAGCTATCTCTTTAATGCTTCTCCAGCCACACAATAAAACCATCTGAGCAGTGATACCCTGAGCTTTAATCAATTCCTCTTCAGATAGTAGCTTCTTTTCTTCTATGAAATTACATTCCTGGGCAGTAAATGATCCTTTTACAGCTTCTGAATATATTTCAGAGCAGTCCTCTTCCACTGGCAAAAATCCCTCAGGAGATGCATTCTTCACAACAGCTAATGAAGTATAGGCAATGCAATTACAAATTTTTATAATTTCTTGAAAAAGGTTTGACCAAAATAGTTCCCTGCCTCTAACTTCATTTTCCTTCAAATCAGAAATAAAACCCCTTAAACATAAAAGAAGCCCATACATAGGTCCGGAAACCGATGCCTTCAGTATAGATTTCTTTGCTACATTATATTCCACTTCTATTTTCTTCAAAGTGTACCAACAAGCAACTAGTCGTCTATTTTCAACTGGAGAAGGAATTTCCACTTCACATAAGCCAATTGGTGTCATATTTAATAAAAATTTAAGAATATAATTCGCTGTCATAGAATCAGGTGGTTTTGAAGATGAAGCCAACATCCAAGTACTATCGAGTAAAGTATCTGTTTTCGATTTATCGGCAAAAAATTTTGTTCCACCAACTATTTTAAGATGTTTTAGAGCTAATTGTTTGTTGGCTTCATAACTATCCGAAAGACACAATAGTAACGTATCAGCTAAGTCGGAAGTAAAAAGTTTATCTTTCAGGTGTAAGAAAGGTTCTTCTTCAAGCATATCGAAAAATGGTTCTAGAATAAGCAGCGATAACGATCTTCGAGAGTAATTAGCACCGTTAAACAAATTAGATTTTAGATACATAAACAAATCACAGAGAAATTCTAAATGAAATTTTTTAAGTCTTTGAGAGTTCTCATTTAACGAGGTTGATTTTTTGAATTTTGAAGAAATTCCACACTTTATTCTGCTTAAAACCTTTTTGAAATTATGGAGAAGTTTCTGACGAAACGATGGGTTTTGACTGACGATATTTTGTTTCAAAATATTCATAATTAATGTAAGTTCCTTTTCATTAAATAGTTCTGTTGATTTTGGGTTTTCTGCTAATAAACTGAAAGTTAAAATGCAAAGTGTTTCATCTCCTCTGGTTAGAGCGTTGTTTAAATGTGTATAGGATAGGACATTTTTCCATAAAACACCTTCTTCTTCTGAATTTACTTTCCTGGAGTTCTTTAGATGTAATTTGGTACAAATAATTAATAAGCATATATCATTATCGGTTAAAGCCCCTCTATTAGTAAGCACTGAAATAGGTTTTACAGTGTCCTTACCAATCTGAATTAGTTTTCCCAACAAGCTTTCAAAACCATAAACCAGAGACTCTTTAGCAAAAATTAACTGAGAAAGCCAGGGAGCCAAACATGATACCACTTATATTTTCAACATTCAGAATAGTGCTATGAAAAGAGATTCAAGCAAAATTAGATTGCTTGGGATTTGAATGGCAAGGTTCCGAAGCTGCTTCGGTAAAATATTTACTACATACAAGAAAAAAAGTATCCAAAGGAACAAGCCCCAACAAAAGGAACTAAGTAATAGAATGAACTGAAGAACTTGACGCGTCGCAAGCAGATTTTAGCAAAATGAAAAGCTTAAATTACGAAAATATGACATAGCTTGCTCCTCATTGATGATTATTTGAAGATTAACAAATAATGTAAAGGTTTCTCTAGCAATGTGTTTTACGCAATCTAAATAATGATCCCACAAAAACCAAAGAACATCTTGTATCTTTTTGCTGTTGTTAGAATGAATTGAATAGCTGACGTAATATATTTTCTTTACTGTGTTTTCCTTTTTAAAACAATCGAGTAATTTAACCATTAAAAGACTCAACGTACGAGCTCCCAACACTGTGACAGAGCCAATCTGAGCCGTGTTGATCATGTGACAAATCCTACTAAGCATTTTGGAGGCAAGTTCTCTGTCATTTTCCTTTTCTTCTATTATATCTGAGCTGCTAAGTGAGAAAAGTAGATCACCATCAATATGACACAGAAGACCATGAAAAACAGATAAAATACCAACTGCTTCTACTTTATCAAAAGGATGCTTGCTACAAAAAGCTTTTTCAAAAACAGCAGAAGAGTCATGGTCTTTTAACATAATATGATTTAAGAGCAAACCACAGCTAATTCTTAAATCGAGAGGTGTTACTTCAGCAGAAATGATTTCTAGCAAACACTGAAATAGACTTTTAGCAGCATTCAAACCATCATGTTCCAAGTTGTTTGATCTCTCCATAAAAATTGTTAAATGTCTTACAACTTGCTGTACAAAGTCGGAGTTACATGTAGAGGATTCTGAGGGTAGTGCAACCGTTGGATGAGAGTAAAAATCTCTAAACTAAATGCCATATTTTAAATCGTTTCAACCATCCTTCTAGTAAATATGTTGGTTCATGAATCCTGGAATCTATCCTGCTAAGAAAACCTTCTGTACCAAACTGCGGTGAGAAACGTATAGGCCTCCTCATCAAGTAAAGGTCGCAACATTCAGGAAAAAGAATCATTCTCATTTTAAGTCATCTAACAAGATACATCATTCCATATAACGAATTTATTATTACTAGTCTTTGAACGCTGAAACAATGCGCAGAGAATAGTATCTAAAAACAATTAGAATATATGATTCTAGCTTATCATGCAGTTCCTCTATTTACGGAATTTGCCAAACTTTCATCATGAGCGAATAATAGATGTTTTCGCCATATATAGGGCATATATAATCTAATAAAAAACTGCCAAAACTTTAACACCCAAGCATGTGATGATAATAAGACATAAACTTTATAAAATTTTTGTCTCTAAGATCACAAAACTCAACATGCATGCGATCAGACTTATATTCTTACACACAAACATCACAGCTTATATAATTACTCTTCACTCAGACTATCTGAACCAGACACCTAGGAGTGTACACATCGAGTAAAGTGCACACAGAGTTGTGAGTTTTTTAGACTATCATCCTTTATGGCTGGTAATGGAATTTATTGTTTTTTCCATATTAGAGCCATAATTAGTATTCGCACAATAATCATATAATTTACATTATCAATGTATGAACATACTCCTTTGATCATATCATTAAAACTTATTCTTATCATTTTTATCTCATTATTATAATTTAATGATAACTGCTGTTTATTTCACGCTAGTATATAGTTACGCTCATTGTAGGAGTGTCTTCGTGATTATAATCTTATAACTCGAAATTATGATGAATCGTGGATAATGGTAGACCTGTTTTGTGTTGGATAATATGTGCTTACTAATTTGACCTTTACGATGTTCACTCAAATTTAGTCAGACATGTGTAGGTCATAAGAAATACATCTCGTCCAACTACAAAATTACAGAAATATCAAGAATAAAAATTTTTATACAATTGTATTGAATACGTTCATACCTAATTAGTGTTAGAAATTAAGAATATATAACGAGAGAATATGGACATCCAATATTAAAAAATGCGGAAGCTGTACCCTCATACACGAACATTTTATAGCCGTTCTTGAGCTACGAAGGTTGTTTGCAATTAGTTCAATTAAAGGTAAAACATTGCTTGCTCTGGTTTCCCTTAAGAACAATTATTCCTCGCCAAGCTTTCGTAGTAGTTTTTACATGTAACGATACAAAGCAGTAATATCATCGTTGCGTGCGTCCTTGCTTTTAATGCGGTTCGTCTGCATGTAAAAGCTCATGTAATTACTATTGTTAACCACGCTTAATCTTCGAAAGCCAAGAGTTTCGCTCAGGTAAAGTACCAGAATACTCGAGTAAGGACCAGCCGAGCAATGGCGCTAAGTAATGGAACGTAGCGCCCGAGTTTGATGAATGTTTTAGTTTATCAGAGATAAAATGAAGCGATCTTGGTCTGATGATAACACTAACGTCTACGAGAATGTAAATATATATAAAATTTGAAACTTAAAAATTTGCTTAAATAAAGTAGAAGTTAGAGGGGATCTATGACAGATAAAAATAACTCTAAAATGATTTTTATTCTACTATTGACGCAACAATAACAACTTTTCTAGTATCACAGTATGTAAAATAATAAAGATTCATTATTAGTTCATCTCGACAATCATACTAGATGGACGAATTCTCTTGAATCAGAAATACTAACTCTCTTTAGAACCCTCCTTGACGTACACCCCAGATGGATTGGATTCTTGTAAAAAAATAAACTATGCTCAGTTTTGGTTAAATTATTTTTTATAGGTTTCTTTTGAGTGGTGGTCATCTGATTAAGCATATGGCGGCTTATACTCAAATATCATAATCCCCTAGCTTAATGATTTGTAGGGAAGGACAATAATGTATGGCAATAAACATTGAATATTTATGTATTTATTTATTTGTAGTATTTGTAATTAACAACATCGAAATTCTAAATAAGTATATAATATTTTATACTAAATTAAACATATATTTTATGGTAACAGTACTAAGTTCAGTCGCTAATTTCATATACCTTATCATAGCTGAATATTGAAAATTGTCAATGGCCCTTATATATAGTGAATATATATAATTATATAGTATTAAGGCAAAGTTGGTACTGCTATATTGTAAGGATTTAATATTCGAGGAGTTGAACTTTATTTTCTTTATTTTAACACATAGTTTAATGTAAGATGTCTACTTTAAGTGTGTGTCTTATTAAATTTAATATGATAAATTAATACTTTGTAAAATTGTCGTATTACTATCTTTTAGAGGCTCACCTGAGGGTAAGCTTAGTAGAGATATTTAGAGTATCACTAAAAAGTTTTCAATAGTTGTTCCTATGAAAACGTAGGTAGGACTTTAAGCTACTGGATATATACCTTTCCCCAATAGGGCCTTGTATCTCCACTACAACATACGACTCTGTCTGGGTTATATTTATTGGTAAAAAATACCATCGGAGAAAATATGGGAGATTTTATGAAAAAAAAAAATACCTCATTATATAGTACATAGTTTTAAATATAGTACTTTAATATTGAGTAGATAAAAATCGCAGTAGAGACAATGAAATTCTATAAGCTAAATCTCACAAGCAAGATTATTTATTTTATATTAATATTTCTTCATAATTATTTTCATTAAATTTAATTCTTTTATTTATATCTGTTTGAAAATAGAATAAATAAAATTATATTTTTATTTTTTTTTTTTATATTTTTTAAATTACTATTTATATTATATTATATTTATTAAATTTTAAATTTTTATTATAAATATTTTATTTTTTTTATTTTCTGTCTCTAGAATTGTATTTCATATATTATTTATATTTTATTTTCTTATATCCTGTAATCTATTTATTTTATAAATTTATTTTATCAATATATATTTATTTAAATATTTCATAATTGTTTTTGAAATTCTTCACTTCATAATTAATTAATTAATTTATCTTATATAATATGTGTACTTAATTATAATAATTTAATTAATTATTATTTATTTAATTATTATTTAATTCGATACTTAATGGACGTACTGGAACCTTAGAATTACGTATGTTTGATAAGTTTATTGGTATCTGGTGAAAATAAATTTTAAAAATAAAGTTTTTAAAATATTAGATAAAGTAACACAAAGCATGACAGACCGCTTTAGAATATTATAAGTTAGTTTGTACTTGTCGTAGTGTGTTTTATTAATTGAGTAGTTGTTCTTATGTCTATTTGTTCACAGTATTCGTTATATTATTAGTATTGATTAGCTATTTAGTTTGTAGTTAACCCTGGCATTTAATATTTTATTGGATACGTTGTTGTGTGTGTCGGTGTGTGTGTGTTGTGTGATGCTTAGTGTTTATTTTTAGTTATGTAGTGTTATATATACTGATAGCTTTTAGTATATCTTGAATTATATATTATATTTAATTATAGTAATAATAATTTTATATTTATAATTAATTAGTTTTTTTTATTCTTATTTTAATGTAAAACTTTATAATATTGATATTATCCATTCTTTATTACTCTATATATATATATAACATATGTATATTAGAATATGTATTATTATCATTCATTGATATCTTAATAGAATTCAAAATTCCTATAGTACTTTTTATATTAATAACATTAATCGATGTTTATAAATACCAAATCACGCCTCGTAACAAAAAATTTTCCATCTATCCCTATGGTTAATTACCTACTCTACATCAATACTACTACCATCCTACTATACTAGCATACACATACCGCTATCATTACCCTCACTATCTAATCACCTAATACTACTCACATACTATAATCTACTACTAATTATATCATTATTCTAAATTATATATATTATAATTAAATTTATTATATATAACTTACTCTATATATAATATGATAATTATCATTTGCCCAAATGTACGTGTACTATTACTTATTCTAAAACTTATACTACTCTATTAATGAGCCTATATTATAATATAGTATATACAAACTATGCAATAATCAGATATTCTAATATATAAATATTCAATATATATTGTATTTCAATAAATAACTTTACTATTATTATAGTTTAATTATATTATTAATCTACTAACTACTATATTTAAATTAATATAGTTATCTATCACACGTATCTGCGAATCTGACACTTCCCAGAATCATATATATATATACTTATTAGATATTAATATAACTTATTTATATTTTATATATAATTTATTATTTATATTTATATAATTAATAATTTTTTGATAATTAAATTATATATTCACATATATTTAACATTTTATTTACTATTTATTTCTAATTATTATAACTAATTAATAATATCTTATTATTGTAAATAATAAAAACTAATTATCTAAATAACATATTAATATGACTATATATTATATAATTAAGGCTTAAATATAGCTTTAAGAAACTTATTCAAATATATAATAATATAAAATAATAATAATAGACATCAATGAAATTGATATTTAATAATTACAATAAAGAGTCAATCAAGAATTGACAGGAATAAAATATTATTTAAAATTAACAAGAATTTATTTATCTAATTTTATATTTATTAATTTTTTTTTTCTATAATTTTATCTTATTATATTTCTCACTATTAATCGAATTTATAAATTAAAATGTATTAAATAGTTAATATAATTATCAGAACATCCATATACCTAAGCGACTATCTCATTATAAGCAATGTTTCCTACACAATCCCTATCCAGCATAGACTGAGCCATCACGTGAATTACACAGAATAACCTCGAGGACCATGCCTAAAAACAAAACCCTACCCAAACTAGACATATGAGATTAATCTATGCATGCCACTACACATAATATAGACAACACATTCACCAATCACACGGAGCTATCATAACACACATTCAAAACTACATCGACACACACTAACTAGCATCCAGAATTGCCTAGTACAATTAATTTTACCAAAATTATCACTCAGCTATATTTATACCGTAATACAAAGTATATATGCGAGAGACTAATGATGATATGCCGACATTATTTCACTATTATATTAGACTCAATTAGTATTAAATCTATATTTATCTGGACTAAGAAAGTGAAATGTTTATTGACATATTATTTTATATTTATTTACTCTTGCATTGATAATGATAAAGTATAATATTATAGACCACAACATATATTACGCAAAAATACAGAGATATTATTTCCCGATTTTAACTTCTGCGCATGAACGATAGGCCAATATACGATCGCCATATCATCTACATCTAACATAAACAATTCTCCATTCTCAAATATCTATAGCCGTTATAGTCGTGACCTTATTATTATTATACCGTATCAATCCCGTCATATCTGTCTGTTATGTCCAGTATGAGATTTTCCTCTTATCCATCCTATCGCGCTTTCATCAAATCATAAACTATCCGCGACGCTACCAACATCCTGCCATGAATTAATACATCCTGATATAACTGTACGTTAATATCTATCCACACCTTAAGGTACAAATCTGCTCTCTTATAATGATAATGAGACAAATTCCATAGAGGTTGTAAGATATGCGTACTTATAGTGAAAGCTTTTCATATTAACATCTTATGTGAAGTTGCATAAAGAGGGATCTTACGTGTAATAAATCACTTTTAAATTATAATCTAGTTTACACGTAATATTTATTAAACTGTCGGCACTGTATTATTATTTAATATAGCATGTTACCTCATTAATAAGATAATTTGATGGATAAATATTAGAAATAATTTTATATATCTCACTTAAGAAAGATAATTACTTTCTGTTCTTATAAATCAATTTTCATCTCTATTCTCAATTCTCTTAATTACATCAGAAACCAAGGTGTGTGGATACCAAAATTTTAATCATTCTAAACAAAAAAATACTGGATTCCATTTACTGTCAACATTGTTAGTAGTTCTGATATTCTATATTAATTATTATAGGTTATAATAGGGGCAAATCATTAACTATACATAAGTTTTCTACTTGGATAGGTAAGAACTCACTCCTTGATACGGTTATTGGTAATGATAAATACTCTCCGAGAGAGTGAAATTATATATTATTATATTATTTCATGAGTTCACAATATATAGGATTTAAGTTACCCTCCACTAATAATTTATAAAGTAGTAATAAGTAATACATTAATATTAGTTAATACTATATTACATATACCCTCTAAACTTGTTGCCGTTATATTCTACCTTTCTATTAGTGAAAAGTACCTATTCAGTTATAGAGTCAGCAATAAGAGATTTAGGCAATCCTGAATACTAACACTCAGGAGTTAATTAGATATACTACAAGAATAAGCAAAAAGGGAAAAGTCTTAAAGTCCTATTACTATAGTAAACTTAAATAATAATAATAATGATTACCTGTTATATATAATCAATAAGTAATAATAAAATAATAATTAATATAATAAAATAAATATAATTAATAATATATACAATAAATAATCATATATAATAATAATATAATAATAATAATAATAATAATAATCAATAATAATAATGAACATCAACAATACAAGTTAAAAAACTAACAAAAAATGAAGAAATGTCATTCTTTATTCTCCAAAATTTATGCTGTTTCGTGTGGTATTCTTCTCCTTAAACGACCTTCTTCAAGAATATTTACTCTAGGAAATATTTTCCAAATTCAAATTTCCAGCTAAATTAGAAGATTAAACTTAAATATATAATATTAATATACCATGAATAAAACTTACATTACAGAAAGTGAGAAACATAAAGTACACAATGATTGCCAAAATAAAATCTAAAATCACACAAAGTGGGTTTAAATACCTAATTAATACTATAGATAGTCGAAAGCAAATGGGGATCGCCATTATAATGCTTACATCAGCCGCGATCATGAGTCATATAAGCGGAATTTTTTGAACCTAAATTTCAAGTAAACAAAGCTTTTATCAGGACCTCCTATTATTGAAAGCTCCTTCGGGTGTTTTTTTTTTCGATATTCTTTTGGTTAATTTGGATCATAGAATATACAAATGTGCTAATTTTGGTTTTGCCTCAATCTAAAGTTTATTAATTTTTTATTAATATTTAATACTATTATATTTTTTCGAGCTTAAAAAAGCTTTAGAAATGGGTCAGATGACGCAGCTTGTCCTATCAATGGCGAAAATATATCAAAATCATCATCAAATATCAACACTTTTTTTTTTTTTTGTTTAAATAATGTTAAACTGTGATTTTTTGTTACATAATGTAAATATTTGTTGATTTTATTAAATTTCAAAAATATCGGCAAATTTTGGTGACAATTTTCCTCATAGCTAGATTGGATCTCGATAAAATACAAACGGACCCCTTAGGCCTATTGAGCAGGGAATTTAGAAATTTTTTATTGTAAGAAAATACAATTTAATAGAGGTGTTTCTTCCTTCATTTATCATAAAACTTTTATTAAATTCCCTGCCAAGCCATCATTAAATCTTAAAAGTCAAACAATTAAAGACAATAAATTTTGGAGTTAACAATCTAAATGTATTTTTACCTGAGGATTTTATCAAAACAACTCTCTACAAATTTTTGTAAAAAATTTAATTATTTATTTTGAACGTACAGTTTTTATCATAAGGATTGCTAATAAAATTACGTATAAAATTTTTTTTATTTTTTTTTTTTTAAAGGCATCTGACGGTTAAATCGGCTTTGAAAATGAGATTTGGAGACTTTATAACTTTTTTTTCAGGCTTCCTTTTACGTTTTTTTTTTTTACGAATATGTTTTTTTTTTTTTTGGCACCCTATGTTTTTCTTTACACTTTATAGCAAGTTTCATGAAAATCGCTGGTATCGCTTCAATTGATAAAGACATGCATAGACAATGTTAAACTACTGTAATTGGGAAGGCTTATTTTTAATTTTTTATCATTTTTTAAAAGAAAGTTTTTTCACTGAAAGTTAATAAATAAAGATATTTCCTACGATATAGTAAAAAAATAAAAAAAAATAACCATTCCTATAACGGAGTATTATATATATATATATATATATATATATATATATATATATAATATATATATTATTTATATTAATATTATATTTTATATATATATATAATATATTCTATACTTTCTTAAGAATATTGTTTTGTATTGTGTATATATATATATATAACATAATATAAATATACATGTTCCAACGTACGTTTTCTTTCGTCTACACTGTCCTACGAATGTCGTTCTTTCGTTGCGTTTCCTACTGATATTCGGCCTACTATACGCAAAAATAAAGTAAGGAGTTTTCTTGACGATTGGAGTTTGACTATAAGTATTAGATTGTGGTTAATACTTATAAAGAAGAACTGACCTGATGGAATCTGAGAAACATTTTATAGTTGTCCGAGTTACGCGAAAACTTTAAAAATTTGAAAAAATGAAAAATTAAGTTAAGCTATATATTTAGCTTTTAGGTTGGTTAAGAAGCTATGCTGAAATAATTACTACTGTTTGAGACCAGCATTCTAAAATTTATAATGTGACAAATGCAAAAAAAAAAAAAAAAAAAAAAAAAAAAAAAAAAAAAAAAAAAAAAAAAAAAAAAAAAAAAAAAAAAAAAAAAAAAAAAAAAAAAAAGTATCATATAGATAGATAAAAACACTAATGAACAGAATAAAATTATATAGGGTTATTTATGATAATAAAATAATACAATCTTAAATATAAAAGTTGACTATAATTACAGTAAAGACAAGTAATAACAAACATTAAATAGACCAATAAGTAATATTTTATATTGTGACATTTTCTTAATGATCATAAATTATTACAAAGACTATATAATAAATAAAAATAATAATAATAATAATAAAATATAATAATAATATAAATAAATAAAAATAATAATAATAATAATAATAATAATAAAAATAGCAAAAAAAAAAATAAAAATTAAAGTAGAAAATCAAAATAAAAAAGAAATAACACTAAGTTAATTAAAGTAAAACAAATATATTATAAATAATAATATAAAAAATAAAAGGCAATCATAACTTTTTATAATAACTAATAATATTAATATAATAATAATAAAATTAATATAATAATAATAATAATAATAATATAATATAATCGACAAAAAAAAAATTATGAATAACAAATAACAATAGTAATAAAATAATAAAAACAATAGTGACATTTTTTATGGCTAAACACAATGAAAATTCCTTTTCGACTTCAGTATATAGAATGCCCTCCACCACATGGTTAGTTAGGCATGAATATTTTTAGTTTCCTCCCAACGAGATAGAAATTATCTGCTCTACAATATAGACTTTTCAGAGCAATTAAACTCTGAACCTCAGGGGAAAAATTTCATGAAGAAATTGAATATTTAAGTAATTTCGTCAATTTTAATTTGTTTCCTTCTGATATATTTCCAAAAATAGTATATAGATTTCTTGAAGATAAATTTCAGCCGAGGCTGCTCTTCATCGTTGTCCCAAAGCAAAATGTCTATTTAAAATTCCATTTATTGGTCATTATACTGCAAAGCTAATAAATCTATTAAGTTCCACATGCACATAACATTTCCATCAACTGAATTTACTTTTATCCCTACTAATAGTATGAAAATTTCAGACTTTTTCAGACTCAAAGAGGTTATTCCCTACAGATTAAGATCCTCTATTGTTTACATGTATACGTGCACGGATTGCAATGTCCGTTAAGTAGGATTAAACAGGTATACAACTTCGTTTGAGGGGTTCAAAGCACTTGGGTTTGTCATACAGAACCAATTTACAATTGACCACGACAGTACATTCATCTATTTGTTCCCATAGTTTAGAAAATGGCTACTCAGTCTCACGAGGCAATTTTGAAATCATGGCCTCTACAAGCGACTAACTTGATAGAAAGATCCTGTAGACTTTGTGTATATATCGCTTGAAACCAGAATCAAATAGAGACCAATATTCTATCGAACATTTTTTTTAACATTAAATTAATATTGTTACTATTATTGTTACCACTATTGTAATCAATGCTTGTTAATTTTTAATTGTAACCATCAAAATTGTCACTATTGTTTATATTATTTTATTACTTTAATTTTTTTGTTATTCTTATTGCTTTTATTGTTATTATTATTATTATTATTATTATTATTATTATTATTATTATTATTATTATTATTATTATTATTATTATTATTATTATTATTATTGTTATTATTATTATAATTGCAATGTCTCTTTGTTAATTGTAAAACTTTATTATATTAACTCTATTAGTTTTACTATTATTAATATATTATTTTTCTTCTTTTTTTTATTTTATCGTTTATTTATTATTTTTTATCTTATCTTTATTATATTATTTATGAATATGATTATTTTTTGCTATTCTTATTTTTTTTATTATTATTATTATTATTATTATTATTATTATTATTATTATTATTATTATTATTATTATTATTATTATTATTATTATTATTATTATTATTTACTATTATTAATGCAGTATTATTTCTCTTTAATTTTTATTATTATTTTATTATTATTATTATTACTGTTATTATTGGTGTTATTATTGTTGTTATTATTTGTTATCATTACTGTAATTATAGTCACTTATATTTAGTAATTGTCATTATGTTATTAACATAAATAACCCTATATTAATTTTATTTCCTGTACATTAGTGTTTTTAGTTTATTTTTATCTATTAAAGCGGTTCAAATTTTCTAACACAATATAACATACCGTCGCCTCAAACAGAAAGTATTCATCATATCCGTTTTAACCAACTAACTATATACATATATATGCATAATGTAATTTTTTTTATTATTTGAATATTGAAGTTTCGTAACTCAGTACACTATAAAATTTTCTCAGATTCCGTCAGGTGCGTTTGTTTTTATTAAGTTTTACCACTTTGTGATTTTATTTTGGTTTTCATTTATGTATACTTTGTTTCCCTTTCAGTATTGTAACAATACTTATGGTATATTAATATTATTAATATATAAGTTTTAAGTTGTAATTTAAATTGTAAATTTTAATCTTTTCTAGAGTAAAATTTTTGGTGAAGATGCTTCAAGGAATACCCGAAACGTCCTAATTTTATGAATAAATAATGCTTTCTCCACTTTTGCTCGTCTTTCTATTTATTATTAAGACTAGGTTCTTAAGGAACAAAGCTATTGCTGACACACACACACACACACACACACACACACACACACACACACACACACACACACACATACACACACACACACATATATATATATATATATCCCTTTCAGTCCATGAATTATATAATATAATATATAGTATATATATTATAATATATATATATATATATATATATATATATATATATATATTTCTTTTTATATTCACGTGTTAGCCTCCATTTTTTGTTGAAAATAAACAACCTTACTTTTTCTTTAGTCTGTAGCTCATAATTTTTGTAAGTGTCACAGGACTTATTCCCTGCTGCTTAAACGACGGTAGCATCTTCATTCTACCTCACAAGGAATGCGGACTTTTTGAGAAGGCAGCGCTCACAGTAAAACCAAATAATTTCTATTTAAAAATTCAGTGTTCATTGTTTTGCTACTGAATTTACTTAAGTTCCGATGTAAAAAAAGTCTCTCTCTTTCTCTCTCTTCTCTCTCTCTGCTCTCTCTCTTCTCTCTCTCT
>JABUQX010049444.1:0-55340 GCA_015478945.1 Trachelipus rathkii | reverse complement strand
TACGAAAACAACCAAATGACCATCAAATCAATTTACAGTATCCAGTAAGCCGGAGTCAGGAATAAGTAAAACAGTTTGTCAATAGAGTTAATGAGTTTTATGATGTATGGACAAAATATTTGGTCAACAAGCCATTGTTATTGTCAAGAATGGTGCACTCTACGTGGAAAAAAAGTGAAAATAGAAAAGAGAAAGGACAAGGACCTTATAATCAGCGAACCATTAATGAACCATATCCTGGACAGACCACGGATGGGATTCATATGAAGGGAACATCTGTCAAACATTTTTGGAAGTTGCTGAAGTCCCATATGACATTAGCCATTAAAACAGGAAAAGCGTAACAGTAGGGATGAAGAATAATATAGTGTGAAGGTTTTGACCCACTTGATTTTAAATCTGTGAAGAAAGATTTTGAAGGGTTTGAAACAGAACAGACAAGTAATACTTTTAAGTTAGACTGGATAAGAGCAGCTAAGTGGTATTTACCTAATAAGTGTAAAAATAAAAAAGAAAAAAACTTAATATAAGTACTGGAGTCCAAATAGAGGAAAAGGAACGATAAGGTGTACAGTTTGAGGATGAAAGTTTTACTGGAAGTGAGTCACAAGAGAGTATATACCATGAAACTCTAAATATGGAAAGTTGGATACAAGAGGAGATAAATTTATATGCTTCAGAATTTTAAATTTGAGCTGAAAAAAATATATTTTTGTATAGTTTTAATATTTGAGGGAGAGTGTAGTTTAAGTATTTTAATTTTTGTTACGATTTTTTTTGTTTTCCTATACATTACAGGTATGGATGTTGGAGTTTCTGTGGCGGGGCCAAGTCGACCCAGAAGAGCGGTAATATCACCAGAAAAGAGTTTAGCTATTATTGGAAATAGTCAAGTTCGTTCTTTGGCAGAGGGCTCAGACTATTCTCCCATCAAAAAGATGGATTATTATTATATCAATAGCATCAAGGTCATGGATTTGTTGGTGTTAACTGAAGCAATTTTGGAGTACAATTTAAAACTCCACCGCATCCTGGCAAAAAGACTGAAAACTATCAAGCACAACGACTTTCAGTCGGGATTTCAATCTGGCCGCTCAACATCAAACAACACATTTCTTCTCAAGGCTATCTTCGACGGTCGGGTCGAGAGACGTTCGAGCATTTACCTCGCCTTCTTGGATTTTAGAAAAGCTTTCGACTCCGTCAATCACAGCAATCTATTCCAGCTCTTGACAGGCCTTGGCCTTCCAAGAAGAATTACTAACTACATCCAGAATGTCTACAATGATACTAACATTAAAATTGGGGGGGGGGAGTTGTGTGAGGCAGGGACGTGGAGTGCTGCAGGGTGACCCGCTGTCTCCGGTTTTATTCAATCTGGTGCTGGACTTTGCGCTTAAAAAGATCTCGCAAGATGTGGGGTTCTCTTATGAGAACTCAATCATACCAGCACTTACATTCGCTGACGACTTGGTCTTGTTGGCTTCAACGAGAAACGGTCTCCAAACGAACATGCAGAAACTTGCGGATGCAGCAGCGTCGATTGGTTTGACACTGGGATTGCAGAAGTGTGCTACTATTGGTCTTCAGTGGTTGGGAAAAGCAAAGAAATTTATCCATGATAATCAACCATTCAGGCTTCGGGACCAGAATCTCCCCATTATGGGGCCAACAAGCATGTATAAATATCTGGGAGTTGATTTCGGAACTTCAGGATCTGCTAAATGGAAATATGGTCAAGTAGTGGATGGTCTAAGGAAGATCTCAACGGCGAGTTTGAAACCGCAGCAAAAATTCCATTTGTTTACAATTGTCTGCGTGTGAATGGATGAGACGAAGTGACAAACAGAAGATCATTAATAAAAAACAGCAAGAAACTTTGATAGGGCGGTGAGGGCTGCCATGAGACAGTTCCTCCACCTGCCCAACGACACTCCAACACCCATGTTCCATCAACCTCCAGCTGAAGGTGGACTTGGGGTGATGGAGTTAGAAACTGGTGTCTGTGGTCAACTCATTGCTCAAGGAGGAGTCTGGTCCTTGGCTGCAGAAGCTATCAAGATTCCAACATCAAGAAGAGAGAGAAGAGTCCTGGTGACGGACTTCAGAGACGGACTTGGTCTGGCGGGGGCCAGAAAGAAGTCCGGCTGTTATGGCTGGATTTCTGACGGCACCCGACCGATGAAAAGATCCGTCTATATCGACTCAATCAAGATCCGTCACAACTTAATCGAAACAAGAGAGAGGACGTCAAGAGGAAGAGAGGTCCCAATGGAGCAAACACTCTGTGATCTTGGCTGCAGGAAAGTGGAGTCGCTGGGCCACATTCTCCAGGAGTGCCCGGCGGTGGCACCCATGCGAACTCAGCGACATGACATGGTGAATAAACATCTGGATGAGAAGTTGAGACAGCGGGGCTGGCAAGTGGTACTAGAACCTACTATTCCGACCACCGAAGGGATAAGGAGACCAGACCTAATAGTCTGGAGACGAGATGATGCTTTGATACTGGACACAACTATATGCGCCGATGCAAATGCTGCCAACATGGAGGCAGTAGTGGCCAGGAAGATTGACTACTATAATAAGGACGACATAAAGGAGTGAGTCAGACGTCGCACTGGAACCGGTAATGTTGGGGTGGACGCGGTCGTCTTTAATTGGAGAGGCGACATGGCTACTAAGACCCACAGCCTACTGAAGAGGCTCCACCTAACTACAGAGATCAAGATCTTGGAGACGGTATGCATGGAGGGATCGGCCTGTACTTGGAGATTCTTCAAGCAAGCAGCGGGACACTGGGGCTGAGCGCCGTCATATTGAGGGGGGGCACGAGTCTCGTCCTGAAGACTCTCGCCCAACAGGAACCCGCCCCTCTTGCTTGTAAATACTAACTGACATTCCCTCCCTCGGGATACTTTGTAGACCGAGGCGTGGAGCTACGGGTTACAGAAGCAAAGAACTTCGCTTAGGTGATGGTAGACATTTGGTGTTGGGTACATTAGCGGAGAAACTTAAAAAAAAAAAATGGGATTCATATGAAGGGTACATCTGTCAAACATTTTTGGAAGTTGCTGAAGTCCCAAATGACATTAGCTATTAAATCAGGAAAAAGAGTAACAGTATGGATGAAGAAGAATATAGTTTTGAAGGTTTTAACCCACTTGATTTTAAATCTATGAAGAAAGATTTTGAAGGGTTTGAAACAGAACAGACAAGTAATACTTTTAAGTTAGACTGGATAAGAGCAGCTAAGTGGTATATACCCACCGGTGAAAAAAATAAACTTATATAAGTACTGGAGTCCAAGTAGAGGAAAAGGGAAGACTAGGTGTACAGTTTGAGGATAAAGGTTTTACTGGAAGTGAGTCGCAAGAGAGTATATACCATGAAACTGTAAATATGGAAAGTTGGATACAAGAGGAGATAAATTTATATTTATATATTGCAGGTATGGATATTGGAATTTCTGTGGCAGGGCCAAGTCGACCCAGAAGAGCGGTAATATCACCAGAAAAGAGTTTAGCTATTATTGGAAATAGTCAAGTTCGTTCTTTGGCAGAGGGCTCAGACTATTCTCCCATCAAAAAGATGGATTATTATTATATCAATAGCATCAAGTTCATGGATTTGTTGGTTTTAACTGAAGCAATTTTGGAGCACAATTTATAAAATGAAGATCAATTTACTCACTACTGTTTTCTACATTGCGATCTGACCAAGTTAGAAAAGTTTAGGGAAACCAACATGTATATTATGAAACCTAATATGGACTTGAAATAGAGAGACTGGTGGTTACCATGGAAAAATATTTTGATAAATGGACCAAACAATATCCCTTTCGTAAAGTTGTAGTTACCGTACCATTTGTACCTAATTTTGAAAGATATAATCACAGAAAATTACGAAAACAACCAAATGACCATCAAATCAATTTACAGTATCCAGTAAGCCGGAGTCAGGAATAAGTAAAACAGTTTGTCAATAGAGTTAATGAGTTTTATGATGTATGGACAAAATATTTAGTCAACAAGCCATTGTCATTGTCAAGAATGGTGCACTCCACGTGGAAAAAAGGTGTACATAGAAAAGAGAAAGGACAAGGACCTTATAATCAGCGAACCATTAATGAACCATATCCTGGACAGACCACGGATGGGATTCATATGAAGGGAACATCTGTCAAACATTTTGGAAGTTGCTGAAGTCCCATATGACATTAGCCATTAAAACAGGAAAAGCGTAACAGTAGGGATGAAGAATAATATAGTGTGAAAGTTTTGACCCACTTGATTTTAAATCTGTGAAGAAAGATTTTGAAGGGTTTGAAACAGAACAGACAAGTAATACTTTTAAGTTAGACTGGATAAGAGCAGCTAAGTGGTATATACCCACCGGTGTAAAAATAAAAGAAAAAAACTTATATAAGTACTGGAGTCCAAATAGAGGAAAAGGAACGATAAGGTGTACAGTTTGAGGATGAAAGTTTTACTGGAAGTGAGTCACAAGAGAGTATATACCATGAAACTCTAAATATGGAAAGTTGGATACAAGAGGAGATAAATTTATATGCTTCAGAATTTTAAATTTGAGCTGAAAAAAATATATTTTTGTATAGTTTTAATATTTGAGGGAGAGTGTAGTTTAAGTATTTTAATTTTTGTTACGATTTTTTTTGTTTTCCTATACATTACAGGTATGGATGTTGGAGTTTCTGTGGCGGGGCCAAGTCGACCCAGAAGAGCGGTAATATCACCAGAAAAGAGTTTAGCTATTATTGGAAATAGTCAAGTTCGTTCTTTGGCAGAGGGCTCAGACTATTCTCCCATCAAAAAGATGGATTATTATTATATCAATAGCATCAAGGTCATGGATTTGTTGGTGTTAACTGAAGCAATTTTGGAGTACAATTTAAAACTCCACCGCATCCTGGCAAAAAGACTGAAAACTATCAAGCACAACGACTTTCAGTCGGGATTTCAATCTGGCCGCTCAACATCAAACAACACATTTCTTCTCAAGGCTATCTTCGACGGTCGGGTCGAGAGACGTTCGAGCATTTACCTCGCCTTCTTGGATTTTAGAAAAGCTTTCGACTCCGTCAATCACAGCAATCTATTCCAGCTCTTGACAGGCCTTGGCCTTCCAAGAAGAATTACTAACTACATCCAGAATGTCTACAATGCTACTAACATTAAAATTGGGGGGGGGGGGAGTTGGGTGAGGCAGGGACGTGGAGTGCTGCAGGGTGACCCGCTGTCTCCGGTTTTATTCAATCTGGTGCTGGACTTTGCGCTTAAAAAGATCTCGCAAGATGTGGGGTTCTCTTATGAGAACTCAATCATACCAGCACTTACATTCGCTGACGACTTGGTCTTGTTGGCTTCAACGAGAAACGGTCTCCAAACGAACATGCAGAAACTTGCGGATGCAGCAGCGTCGATTGGTTTGACACTGGGATTGCAGAAGTGTGCTACTATTGATCTTCAGTGGTTGGGAAAAGCAAAGAAATTTATCCATGATAATCAACCATTCAGGCTTCGGGACCAGAATCTCCCCATTATGGGGCCAACAAGCATGTATAAATATCTGGGAGTTGATTTCGGAACTTCAGGATCTGCTAAATGGAAATATGGTCAAGTAGTGGATGGTCTAAGGAAGATCTCAACGGCGAGTTTGAAACCGCAGCAAAAATTCCATTTGCTAAAGAATTATTTCATCAAAGGAATGCTCTACAAGTTGAAACACCAGAAGATCATTAATAAAATCTTAAGAAACCTTGATAGGGCGGTGAGGGCTGCCATGAGACAGTTCCTCCACCTGCCCAACGACACTCCGACACCCATGTTCCATCAACCTCCAGCTGAAGGTGGACTTGGGGTGATGGAGTTAGAAACTGGTGTCTTTGGTCAACTCGAAAATCTGAAGGGAAAACTCATGGCTCAAGGAGGAGTCTGGTCCTTGGCTGCAGAAGCTATCAAGATTCCAACATCAAGAAGAGAGAGAAGAGTCCTGGTGACGGACTTCAGAGACGGACTTGGTCTGGCGGGGGCCAGAAAGAAGTCCGGCTGTTATGGCTGGATTTCTGACGGCACCCGACTGATGAAAAGATCCGTCTATATCGACTCAATCAAGATCCGTCACAACTTAATCGAAACAAGAGAGAGGACGTCAAGAGGAAGAGAGGTCCCAATGGAGCAAACACTCAGTGATCTTGGCTGCAGGAAAGTGGAGTCGCTGGGCCACATTCTCCAGGAGTGCCCGGCGGTGGCACCCATGCGAACTCAGTGACATGACATGGTGAATAAACATCTGGATGAGAAGTTGAGACAGCGGGGCTGGCAAGTGGTACTAGAACCTACTATTCCGACCACCGAAGGGATAAGGAGACCAGACTTAATAGTCTGGAGACGAGATGATGCTTTGATACTGGACACAAGGTTGATGCTAGCTTCTGCAAATGTTCGTATTTTTTTTTACTCTTTTTTCTTCTCCTTCCAGGTATTCTTCAAGAAAATGTTCAAGAAGATGTTGATTAATTTTGGTGATGATCTTGGAAAAAACAAAAAAGTTATTGGGGGTCAAAGTTGAAACGGACGCAAAAAGTCCGTAGCGTAGTCGCGCGTGGGTAACCAAATTGACATTACGCTGCGGACGTTTTTCGTCCGCATGCTTTTTTTTTTTAACAAAGCCTAAAAAAGGGTCGTTTAATTTCAGTATTTGATAAATACTGTAGTAAAACAATATAATTTATTTATTTTTAAGTTTTTTATTAATTTTTTAATTGAATTTTTTTACTTATAATTCTTTATATAATTTTTTTCAGATTTGAAAGAATTTTTATAATTTTATTTCAATTTTGTTCGCAAAATATTGTATTGTTGTCCAATTTTTGGCAAAGTTTTATACTTTTTTTCAAATATAAATTTTTTTTAACAACAAAAACATGGCTCCAAAGAGACTGGTAAGCATTATTTACAAATTTTTAAAAAATGAACATTTTTATATCTTGAGAATTATGTTTTTTTAGTTATATTTCTATGATGTACATGACTTGTGATTTATTTGCAGTTACTTGAATCGTCATCATCTGATGAGGAGGGAGGTCAACGCACGAGCACGCCTTTCAAACCCGGCGCCCCCATTATTGGCAGTTCTTCTGCAACATCCATTTTGGAGAGACACCGTTATGTAAGTATTTGATATAATGTACTCAAAACGTTTCTATTGCATTCACTTCCATTTACAAAGGTATTTATAAAACCTTTCTCTTTCAGGATAAAACAACGAGTACGGGCGGCGTATCTCAACCGTCTACGTCGGGCGTATCAAGTGGTGAAAAAAAGTCACTGAAGCAGAGGAAGAAGAGGAGGAGGCATGGGGAGACCACAATCGACGAGCTGTTGAATGTTTCTTCCATTGAATCTCCAAGAAGATCTACCCCTGCAGCTTCTCAATCTTCGAAAAATGAGATGCTTAGACGCGATTTTGTAAGTATTTGATATAAAATGTACTCTAAACGTTTCTATTGCATTCACTTCCTTACAAAGGTATTTATAAAACCTTTCTCTTTCAGGATAGTGCGGACGTGGTTCAACCCTCTACGTCTGGGGAATCAACAGGAGCAGTACGTCGGTCTCTTAGAAAGCTTCGTCTAGGAGATTCATCTATTGACGATGCATTTGATGATTCCGACGTTGACCCCGATTATATCCAAAGCTCATCCTGTGATGAAAGTTCATCAGATGTCGATGACTGTGATGAACGCATTTATGTACTGGCAGAGGAAATGGAAGTGGAGGAAGAGGACCCTGCACCTGCCGCTGCCCCTGCACCTGTCGCTCCTTCAGCTCCTGCTTCTGCCCCTGCCGCTCCTTCTGCCCCTGTCGCTCGCCCTGCCCCTGTCGCTCGCGCTCGCCCTGCTCCTGGTACTTGTTATACCGCCACAAGTGGATATAAGTGGTCCACCCTAGAACCACAAGCCTCTAGAACAAGTGCCAGGAATCTAATAAGAGTTGAATCAAAATTCAATGGGAAAGCTGCTGAAGCTTCAACGGTCCTGGAATGTTTTGATGCTTATTTCCAGGACCATGTTGTTGAGCATATTGTAAAATACACAAACGAATTCGCACAAGATTTCATTCATGAAAAGCAAGTAAAGGATGAAAATCTTTATAGGGCCACCGACAAATGGGAATTACGCGCTTTCCTGGGTATTCTTATAGCTATGGGGGCGTTTAATGACACCAAACAGGATTTAGAGCGACTTTGGAACGAAAACTGTGGGAAAAGTTACTATAGGGCCGGAATGTCCTTGAGGAGATTCCGCGCTATGCTCACTCTTCTCCGGTTTGATGACAGGAGAGCTAGGAAGGAGAGAGAAGCAGAAAGGCAAGTCAACCCTGATAAGGTTGAAGCCCTACGGGAAGTGTTTGACATGATCAACATCATTTTAGAACAAAATTATACCCCTGGCCCTTTACTTTGTATAGACGAAATGTTATGTTTATTCAGGGGAAACGCAGCATTTCGTCTGTATATAAAATCGAAACCAGGGAAATATGGTTTGTTGATCAGAATGCTATCTGATTGCGAAACAAAAATGATTTTGCAACTGTTGCCATATGGTGGTAAAGTGGGTGACGAACCAGCTAAAACGCCTGAGGAGTCCGTTGTTCATCTCTTGAGACCCTACTATAAGTCCAACAGAAATGTTACAACAGACAGGCTATATACGTCGATTCCACTTGCCACACAGTTGTACAAGGAAGGGCTAACCCTGGTTGGCACCCTCAACCAAAGACGAAGACATCTTCCCAATGAGCTGAAGGAAACTTCTGGCCGAGATTTATATTCAACAAAGTTTGTTATGGCGGAGAAAGCTCCTTCAGGAGAGGACACTGCACCAATCCTGCTGGCTTCATATATAGCCAAGCAGAAGCCAGTAAAGAACGTCCTAATGCTTTCTTCGATGCATAGCAAATTTTCAATCCCTGCAACCTACAGAGGGAGAGAAAACCCCAAAAAGCGGCCAGAAGTGATTGAATTCTACAATTCAACGATGGGTGCAGTGGATACGGACGACCAAATGGTCCGAAAGTATTCTTGCAAAAATGCCTCGCTTCGTTGGACCATGTCATGGTTTTATTCCATTCTAGACATCTGCACATTGAATGCATATCTCCTTCATTCCATCAAAGATCCAAACATAGCTGAGGACTTGCAGAAAAGAAAACATTGCATTCGAATAAACTTCTATGAAACATTAGCAACAGAACTTATAAGACCACATGCCATCCGGAGATTCGAAAAGAATAAAAGCCTCAGCTTGCTGATAAAGGGATCTATAATGACACTTTACCGAGAGGTACGACCTCCACCACCACCACCACCACCACAGCAGGTTATTATCCCTCCTGGGGACAGGCTTCGAAGACTGTGCGCAAAATGCCAGAGGGATGGGATAAAGCCTGCCCCGAAAGTGTCAAAGGTATGCATTCTGTGTGGGGCTTACCTTTGCAAGAAACATTATACAGAGGAGGTCAAGTGCAGTGCTCCAGAGAGATGGTGCCTATCAATACCTCTCTTTTTTATCAAACACTTCGCGTAGCTTATATTGCCATCTTTCTGTTTAGGTTTTGTTTCAGAATATTAGACAAGATCCTGTGTGCACGATAAAGCATACCCTATATGTAATTTAATCATTTTAATATATATATATCTATTCTCTTATTACTTATGATTCATAATGCTTTATAGTATTATTATATATTATTTATTATTATTATTATTTATATTTTTACTATATTTACATAAATATATTCATATTTTTTATAAATAACATTTTTTCTTGTATTTGCTGTGTTTCCTTATCCTGATTTATCCATATGGGAAAGTTTGTTTATCTGGTAAAAAAGAAAAAAAAAATAAAAAAAAAATACATACAAAAATACGCATTTTTAGAGACCTATAAAATTTCAACCACTGTATTTTAGGCTTTATTCGTATAAAATATTACGAATATGTCGAATCTAAAATAAAACTACCAAATATGAAGACATACAGATGTATACTTGGCTTTTTATAGCTAATACTAGAGTAATCTATTGAAATCACTTTTTATAATATACAAGCAATTTTAAAAAAAAAATTAAAAATAGTATTAGCCAACATAATTTTTAAAATAATGGCTCAAACAACTCAGAAAGGACCTAATTACACAATGGGCATGCTAAAAGTTACAAAAAAAAAAAAAAACGAAAATTTTTAACAAAAGTTTGAGCGGACGTTTTACGTCCGCAGCGTAGTCGCGCGTATGATCCGATGCAAAACGTCCGCGCGTAGTCCGCGAGGTAAAAGATAAAAGCATATTTTAGAAGTTAAATTTTTTTATTAAAACAGGTTTTCACAACTAATGAAATATTTGGTATATAAAAACAAATATTGAAATTTTATTAAAAAACGTCAATTTAAGACACCTAAAACTATTAATAAATTCGCTTTTCTGCTTTTTGAAATTGCATTTCAATGAAACACATTATTTTTTTCAAATGCTGAAAATACCGTTAAAAACTCAATTTTAAGATTTACCAAATAATTTCAAATGTTGAAATTTATGAAAAATCGTACTTTTAAGAGTTCTAAATTTGTAATGTGAAAATTTAAGAAAAAGCGTAATTTTAGAAGTTAAATTTTTTAATAAAACAGGTTTTCACAACTAATGAAATATTTGGTATATAAAAACAAATATTGAAATTTCATTAAAAAACGTCAATTTAAGACACCTAAAACAATTAATAAATTCTCTTTTCTGCTTTTTGAAATTGCATTTCAATGAAACACATATTTTTTCAAATGCTGAAAATACCGTTAAAAACTCAATTTTAAGATTTAACAAATAATTTCAAATGTTGAAATTTAGGAAAAATCGTACTTTTAAGAGTTCTAAATTTGTAATGTGAAAATTTAAGAAAAAGCGTTATTTTAGAATTTAAATTTTTTTATTAAAACAGGTTTTCAAAACTAATGAAATATTTGGTATATAAAAACAAATATTGAAATTTCATTAAAAAATGTCAATTTAAGACATCTAAAACTATTAAAAAATTCACTTTTCAGCTTTTTGAAATTGCATTTCAATAAAACACATTATTTTTTTAAATGCTGAAAATACCGTTAAAAACTCAATTTTAAGATTTACCAAATAATTTCAAATGTTGAAATTTAGGAAAAATCGTACTTTTAAGAGTTCTAAATTTGTAATGTGAAAATTTAAGAAAAAGCGTAATTTTAGAAATTATAGTTTTTTATTAAAACAGGTTTTCACAACTAATGAAATATTTGGTATATAAAAACAAATATTGAAATTTCATTAAAAACGTCAATTTAACACCTAAAACAATTAATAAATTCACTTTTCTGCTTTTTTTAAATAGCATTTCATAAAACACATTATTTTTTCAAATGCTGAAAATACCGTTAAAAACTCAATTTTAAGTTTACCAAATAATTTCAAATGTTGAAATTTAGGAAAAATCGTACTTTTAAGAGTTCTAAATTTGTAATGTGAAAATTTAAGGAAAAACGTAATTTTAGAAGTTAAATTTTTTTTATTAAAACAGGTTTTCACAACTAATGAAATATTTGGTATATAAAAACAAATATTGAAATTTCATTAAAAAACGTCAATTTAAGACACCTAAAACTATTAATAAATTCGCTTTTCTGCTTTTTGAAATTGCATTTCAATGAAACACATTATTTTTTCAAATGCTGAAAATACCGTTAAAAACTCTATTTTAAGAATTACCAAATAATTTCAAATGTTGAAATTTAGGAAAAATCGTACTTTTAAGAGTTCTAAATTTGTAATGTGAAAATTTAAGCAAAAGCGTAATTATAGAAGTTAAAATTTTTTATTAAAACAGGTTTTCAAAACTAATGAAATATTTGGTATATAAAAACAAATATTGAAATTTCATTAAAAAACTTCAATTTAAGACACCTAAAACTATTAATAAATTCTCTTTTCTGCTTTTTGAAATTGCATTTCAATGAAACACATTATTTTTTTCATCAAAAATTACATTAAAGACTCAATTTAAAATTTAAACCAAATAATTTCAAATGTTGAAATTAGGAAAAATCGTACTTTTAAGAGTTCTAAATTTGTAATGTGAAAATTTAAGAAAAAGCGTAATTTTAGAAGTTAAAATTTTTTATTAAAACAGGTTTTCACAACCAATGAAATATTTGGTATATAAAAACAAATATTGAAATTTCATTAAAAAAACGTCAATTTAAGACACCTAAAACATTAATAAATTCTCTTTTCTGCTTTTTGAAATTGCATTTCAATGAAACACATTATTTTTTTCAAATGCTGAAAATACCGTTAAAAACTCAATTTTAAGAATTACCAAATAATTTCAAATGTTGAAATTTAGGAAAAATCGTACTTTTAAGAGTTCTAAATTTGTAACGTTAAAATTTAAGAAAAAGCGTAATTTTAGAAGTTAAAATTTTTTATTAAAACAGGTTTTCACAACTAATGAAATATTTGGTATATAAAAACAAATATTGAAATTTCATTAAAAACGTCAATTTAAGACACCTAAAACAATTAATAAATTCTCTTTTCTGTTTTTTGAAATTGCATTTCAATGAAACACATTATTTTTTCAAATGCTGAAAATACCGTTAAAAACTCAATTTTAAGTTTACCAAATAATTTCAAATGTTGAAATTTAGGAAAAATCGTACTTTTAAGAGTTCTAAATTTGTAATGTGAAAATTTAAGAAAAAGCGTAATTTTAGAAGTTAAATTTTTTTATTAAAACAGGTTTTCACAACTAATGAAATATTTGGTATATAAAAACAAATATTGAAATTTCATTAAAAAACGTCAATTTAAGACATCTAAAACTATTAATAAATTCACTTTTCAGCTTTTTGAAATTGCATTTCAATGAAACACATTATTTTTTCAAATGCTGAAAATACCGTTAAAAACTCAATTTTAAGATTTACCAAATAATTTCAAATGTTGAAATTTAGGAAAAATCGTACTTTTAAGAGTTCTAAATTTGTAATGTGAAAATTTAAGAAAAAGCGTAATTTTAGAAGTTAAAATTTTTTATTAAAACAGGTTTTCACAACTAATGAAATATTTGGTATATAAAAACAAATATTGAAATTTCATTAAAAAACGTCAATTTAAGACACCTAAAACTATTAATAAATTCACTTTTCTGCTTTTTGAAATAGCATTTCAATGAAACACATTATTTTTTCAAATGCTGAAAATACCGTTAAAAACTCAATTTTAAGAATTACCAAATAATTTCAAATGTTGAAATTTAGGAAAAATCGTACTTTTAAGAGTTCTAAATTTGTAATGTGAAAATTTAAGCAAAAGCGTAATTTTAGAAGTTAAAATTTGTTATTAAAACAGGTTTTCACAACTAATGAAATATTTGGTATATAAAAACAAATATTGAAATTTCATTAAAAAACGTCAATTTAAGACACCTAAAACAATTAATAAATTCTCTTATCTGTTTTTTGAAATTGCATTTCAATGAAACACATTATTTTTTCAAATGCTGAAAATACCGTTAAAAACTCAATTTTAAGATTTACCAAATAATTTCAAATGTTGAAATTTAGGAAAAATCGTACTTTTAAGAGTTCTAAATTTGTAATGTGAAAATTTAAGAAAAAGCGTAATTTTAGAAGTTAAAATTTTTTATTAAAACAGGTTTTCAAAACTAATGAAATATTTGGTATATAAAAACAAATGTTGAAATTTCATTAAAAAACGTCAATTTAAGACATCTAAAACTATTAATAAATTCACTTTTCAGCTTTTTGAAATTGCATTTCAATGAAACACATTATTTTTTCAAATGCTGAAAATACCGTTAAAAACTCAATTTTAAGATTTACCAAATATTTCAAATGTTGAAATTTAGGAAAAATCGTACATTTAAGAGTTCTAAATTTGTAATGTGAAAATTTAAGAAAAAGCGTAATTTTAGAAGTTAAATTTTTTTATTAAAACAGGTTTTCACAACTAATGAAATATTTGGTATATAAAAACAAATATTGAAATTTCATTAAAAAACGTCAATTTAAGACACCTAAAACAATTAATAAATTCTCTTTTCTGCTTTTTGAAATTGCATTTCAATAAAACACATTATTTTTTCAAATGCTGAAAATACCGTTAAAAACTCAATTTTAAGATTTAACAAATAATTTCAAATGTTGAAATTTAGGAAAAATCGTACTTTTAAGAGTTCTAAATTTGTAATGTGAAAATTTAGGAAAAAGCGTAATTTTAGAAGTTAAAGTTTTTTTATTAAAACAAGGTTTTCACCAACTAATGAAATATTTGGTATATAAAAACATATTGAAATTTCATTAAAAAAAGTCAATTTAAGACACCTAAAACATTAATAAATTCTCTTTTCTTGACTTTTTCAAATTGCATTTCAATGAGAGATGAGCTGGATTCGTTTGCGTAAATGTGGTGTGGTGATAATACTGTGTGTAAAAACTCATATGTTAAGGATAACCAAATAATTTCAAATGTTGGAATTTAGGAAAAATCGTACTTTAAGAGTTTCTAAATTGAAATGTTGAAATTGAGAAAAAATCGTACTTTTTTTAGAAGTTAAGTTTTTTTATTAAAACAGGTTTCACAACTTAATGAAATATGTAGATATAAATGACGATAATATTGAAATTGTTATTAAAAAAATGTGTGTGTGTGTGTGCGTGAGAGTTTAAGACAGGGAAAACTATTAAGTGAGTAATCTGGGCTTGTTCTGTCGGGAAATGGCATTTCGAATGAACACATGATTTTCAAATGCTGTGAAAAATACCGTTAAAAACTCAATTTTAAGAATTACCAAATAATTTCAAATGTTGAAATTTAGGAAAAATCGTACTTTTAAGAGTTCTAAATTTGTAATGTGGAAAAATATTATAGCAAAGAGCGTAATTTTTAGAAAGGTTAAATTTTTGAATGACAGGTTTTCACCAACTATATGCAATTGTTATATAAAAACAAATATTGAAAATTCCATTAAAAAACGTCAATTTAAGACACCTAAAACAATTAATAAATTCTCTTTTCTGCTTTTTGAAATTGCATTTCAATGAAACACATTATTTTTTCAAATGCTGAAAATACCGTTAAAAACTCAATTTTAAGATTTAACAAATAATTTCAAATGTTGAAATTTAGGAAAAATCGTACTTTTAAGAGTTCTAAATTTGTAATGTGAAAATTTAAGAAAAGCGTAATTTTAGAAGTTAAATTTTTTATTAAAACAGGTTTTCAAAACTAATGAAATATTTGGTATATAAAAACAAATATTGAAATTTCATTAAAAAATGTCAATTTAAGACACCTAAAACTATTAATAAATTCTCTTTTCTGCTTTTTGAAATTGCATTTCAATGAAACACATTATTTTTTCAAATGCTGAAAATACCGTAAAAAACTCAATTTTAAGAATTTACCAAATAATTTCAAATGTTGAAATTTAGGAAAAATCGTACTTTTAAGAGTTCTAAATTTGTAATGTGAAAATTTAAGAAAAAGCGTAATTTTAGAAGTTATAATTTTTTATTAAAACAGGTTTTCACAACTAATGAAATATTTGGTATATAAAAACAAATATTGAAATTTCATTAAAAAACGTCAATAAGACACCTAAAACTATTAATAAATTCACTTTTCTGCTTTTTGAAATAGCATTTCAATGAAACACATTATTTTTTCAAATGCTGAAAATACCGTTAAAAACTCAATTTTAAGATTTACCAAATAATTTCAAATGTTGAAATTTAGGAAAACATACTTTTAAGAGTTCTAAATTTGTAATGTGAAAATTTAAGAAAAAGCGTAATTTTAGAAGTTAAATTTTTTTATTAAAACAGGTTTTCACAACTAATGAAATATTTGGTATATAAAAACAAATATTGAAATTTCATTAAAAAACGTCAATTTAAGACATCTAAAACTATTAATAAATTCACTTTTCAGCTTTTTGAAATTGCATTTCAATGAAACACATTATTTTTTCAAATGCTGAAAATACCGTTAAAAACTCAATTTTAAGAATTACCAAATAATTTCAAATGTTGAAATTTAGGAAAAATCGTACTTTTAAGAGTTCTAAATTTGTAATGTGAAAATTTAAGCAAAAGCGTAATTTAGAAGTTAAATTTTCTTTTAAAGGTTTTCACAACTATGAAATATTGGTATATAAAAACAAATATTGATATTTCCATCAATTTAGACACCTAAAACAATTTAATTAAATTCTCTTTTCTGCTTTTTGAAATTGCATTTCAATGAAACACATTATTTTTTTTCAAATGCTGAAAAAACCGTTAAAAACTCAATTTTAAGATTTACCAAATAATTTCAAATGTTGAAATTTAGGAAAATCGTACTTTTAAGAGTTCTAAATTGTAATGTGAAAATTTAAGAAAAAGCGTAATTTTAGAAGTTAAAATTTTTTTATTTAAAACAGGTTTTCACAACTAATGAAATATTTGGTATATTAAAAAAAAAATATTGAAATTTCATTAAAAAACGTCAATTTAAGACACCTAAAACAATTAATAAATTCTCTTTTCTGCTTTTTGAAATTGCATTTCAATGAAACACATTATTTTTTCAAATGCTGAAAATACCGTTAAAACTCAATTTTAAGAATTACCAAATAATTTCAAATGTTGAAATTTAGGAAAAATCGTACTTTTAAGAGTTCTAAATTTGTAATGTGAAAATTTAAGCAAAAGCGTAATTTTAGAAGTTAAAATTTTTTATTAAAACAGGTTTTCACAACTAATGAAATATTTGGTATATAAAAACAAATATTGAAATTTCATTAAAAAACGTCAATTTAAGACACCTAAAACAATTAATAAATTCTCTTTTCTGCTTTTTGAAATTGCATTTCAATGAAACACATTATTTTTTCAAATGCTGAAAATACCGTTAAAAACTCAATTTTAAGATTTACCAAATAATTTCAAATGTTGAAATTTAGGAAAAATCGTACTTTTAAGAGTTCTAAATTTGTAATGTGAAAATGTAAGAAAAAGCGTAATTTTAGAAGTTAAATTTTTTTATTAAAACAGGTTTTCAAAACTAATGAAATATTTGGTATATAAAAACAAATATTGAAATTTCATTAAAAAACGTCAATTTAAGACATTTAAAACTATTAATAAATTCACTTTTCAGCTTTTTGAAATTGCATTTCAATGAAACACATTATTTTTTTCAAATGCTAAAAATCCCGTTAAAAACTCAATTTTAAGAAATACCAAATAATTTCAAATGTTGAAATTTAGGAAAAATCGTACTTTTAAGAGTTCTAAATTTGTAATGTGAAAATTTAAGAAAAAGCGTAATTTTAGAAGTTATAATTTTTTATTAAAACAGGTTTTCACAACTAATGAAATATTTGGTATATAAAAAAAATATTGAAATTTCATTTAAAAAACGTCAATTTAAGACACCTAAAACTATTAATAAATTCACTTTTCTGCTTTTTGAAATAGCATTTCAATGAAACACATTATTTTTTCAAATGCTGAAAATACCGTTAAAAACTCAATTTTAAGAATTACCAAATAATTTCAAATGTTGAAGGAAAAATCGTACTTTTAAGAGTTCTAAATTTGTAATGTGAAAATTTAAGCAAAAAAGCGTAATTTTAGAAGTTAAAATTTTTTATTAAAACAGGTTTTCACAACTAATGAAATATTTGGTATATAAAAACAAATATTGAAATTTCATTAAAAAACGTCAATTTAAGACACCTTTAATTAAATAATATATTTCTCTTAACTGTATTCTGTAAATTGGAATTCAATGCAACAATTATTTTTTCAAAAGCTGAAAATACCGTTAAAAACTCAATTTTAAGATTTACCAAATAATTTCAAATGTTGAAATTATGGAAAAATCGTACTTTTAAGAGTTCTAAATTTGTAATGTGAAAATTTAAGAAAAAGCGTAATTTTAGAAGTTAAATTTTTTTATTAAAACAGGTTTTCAAAACTAATGAAATATTTGGTATATAAAAACAAATATTGAAATTTCATTAAAAAAACGTCAATTTAAGACATCTAAAACTATTAATAAATTCACTTTTCAGCTTTTTGAAATTGCATTTCAATGAAACACATTATTTTTTTCAAATGCTGAAAATACCGTTAAAAACTCAATTTTAAGATTTACCAAATAATTTCAAATGTTGAAATTTAGGAAAAATCGTACTTTTAAGAGTTCTAAATTCGTAATGTGAAAATTTAAGAAAAAGCGTAATTTTAGAAGTTAAATTTTTTTATTAAAACAGGTTTTCAAAACTAATGAAATATTTGGTATATAAAAACAAATATTGAAATTTCATTAAAAAACGTCAATTTAAGACAACTAAAACTATTAATAAATTCGCTTTTCTGCTTTTTGAAATTGCATTTCAATGAAACACATTATTTTTTCAAATGCTGAAAATACCGTTAAAAACTCAATTTTAAGATTTACCAAATAATTTCAAATGTTGAAATTTAGGAAAAATCGTACTTTTAAGAGTTCTAAATTTGTAATGTGAAAATTTAAGAAAAAGCGTAATTTAGAATTAAAATTTTTTATTAAAACAGGTTTTCACAATAATGAAATATTTGGTATATAAAAACAAATATTGAAATTTCATTAAAAAACGTCAATTTAAGACACCTAAAACAATTAATAAATTCTCTTTTCTGCTTTTTGAAATTGCATTTCAATGAAACACATTATTTTTTCAAATGCTGAAAATACCGTTAAAAACTCAATTTTAAGATTTACCAAATAATTTCAAATGTTGAAATTTAGGAAAAATCGTACTTTTAAGAGTTCTTAATTTGTAATGTGAAAATTTAAGAAAAAGCGTAATTTTAGAAGTTAAATTTTTTATTAAAACAGGTTTTCACAACTAATGAAATATTTGGTATATAAAAACAAATATTGAAATTTCATTAAAAAACGTCAATTTAAGACACCTAAAACAATTAATAAATTCTCTTTTCTGCTTTTTGAAATTGCATTTCAATGAAACACATTATTTTTTTCAAATGCTGAAAATACCGTTAAAAACTCAATTTTAAGAATTACCAAATAATTTCAAATGTTGAAATTTAGGAAAAATCGTACTTTTAAGAGTTCTAAATTTGTAACGTGAAAATTTAAGAAAAAGCGTAATTTTAGAAGTTAAAATTTTTTATTTAAAAAGGTTTTCACAACTAATGAAATATTTGGTATATAAAAACAAATATTGAAATTTCATTAAAAAACGTCAATTTAAGACACCTAAAACAATTAATAAATTCTCTTATCTGTATTTTGAAATTGCATTTCAATGCAACACATTATTTTTTCAAATGCTGAAAATACCGTTAAAAACTCAATTTTAAGATTCACCAAATAATTTCAAATGTTGAAATTTAGGAAAAATCGTACTTTTAAGAGTTCTAAATTTGTAATGTGAAAATGTAAGAAAAAGCGTAATTTTAGAAGTTAAATTTTTTTATTAAAACAATTTTTCACAACTAATGAAATATTTGGTATATAAAAACAAATATTGAAATTTCATTAAAAAACGTCAATTTAAGACATCTAAAACTATTAATAAATTCACTTTTCAGCTTTTTGAAATTGCATTTCAATGAAACACATTATTTTTTCAAATGCTGAAAATACCGTTAAAAACTCAATTTTAAGATTTACCAAATAATTTCAAATGTTGAAATTTAGGAAAAATCGTACTTTTAAGAGTTCTAAATTTGTAATGTGAAAATTTAAGAAAAGGCGTAATTTTAAAAGTTAAAATTTTTTATTAAAACAGGTTTTCACAACTAATGAAATATTTGGTATATAAAAACAAATATTGAAATTTCATTAAAAAACGTCAATTTAAGACACCTAAAACTATTAATAAATTCACTTTTCTGCTTTTTGAAATAGCATTTCAATGAAACATTATTTTTTCAAATGCTGAAAATACCGTTAAAAACTTAATTTTAAGAATTACCAAATAATTTCAAATGTTGAAATTTAGAAAAAATCGTACTTTTAAGAGTTCTAAATTTGTAATGTGAAAATTTAAGCAAAAGCGTAATTTTAGAAGTTAAAATTGTTTATTAAAACAGGTTTTCACAACTAATGAAATATTTGGTAAATAAAAACAAATATTGAAATTTCATTAAAAAACGTCAATTTAAGACACACTAAAAAACAATTAATAAATTCTCTTTTCTGCTTTTTGAAATTGCATTTCAATGAAACACATTATTTTTTCAAATGCTGAAAATACCGTTAAAAACTCAATTTTAAGATTACCAAAATAATTCAAATGTTGAAATTTAGGAAAAATCGTACTTTTAAGAGTTCTAAATTTGTAATGTGAAAATTTAAGAAAAAGCGTTATTTTAGAAGTTAATTTTTTTTATTAAAACAGGTTTTCACAACTAATGAAATATTTGGTATATAAAAACAAATATTGAAATTTCATTAAAAAACGTCAATTTAAGACATCTAAAACTATTAATAAATTCACTTTTCAGCTTTTTGAAATTGCATTTCAATGAAACACATTATTTTTTCAAATGCTGAAAATACCGTTAAAAACTCAATTTTAAGATTTACCAAATAATTTCAAATGTTGAAATTTAGGAAAAATCGTACTTTTAAGAGTCCTAAATTCGTAATGTGAAAATTTAAGAAAAAGCGTAATTTTAGAAGTTAAAATTTTTTTATTAAAACAGGTTTTCACAACTAATGAAATATTTGGTATATAAAAACAAATATTGAAATTTCATTAAAAAACGTCAATTTAAGACAATGAAAACTATTAATAAATTCGCTTTTCTGCTTTTTGAAATTGCATTTCAATGAAACACATTATTTTTTCAAATGCTGAAAATACCGTTAAAAACTCAATTTTAAGAATTACCAAATAATTTCAAATGTTGAAATTTAGGAAAAATCGTACTTTTAAGAGTTCTAAATTTGTAATGTGAAAATTTAAGCAAAAGCGTAATTTTAGAAGTTAAATTTTTTATTAAAACAGGTTTTCACAACTAATGAAATATTTGGTATATAAAAACAAATATTGAAATTTCATTAAAAAACGTCAATTTAAGACACCTAAAACAATTAATAAATTCTCTTTTCTGCTTTTTGAAATTGCATTTCAATGAAACACATTATTTTTTCAAATGCTGAAAATACCGTTAAAAACTCAATTTTAAGATTTAATAAATAATTTCAAATGTTGAAATTTAGGATAAATCGTACTTTTAAGAGTTCTAAATTTGTAATGTGAAAATTTAAGAAAAAGCGTAATTTTAGAAGTTAAAATTTTTTATTAAAACAGGTTTTTCACAACTAATGAAATATTTGGTATATAAAAACAAATATTGAAATTTCATTAAAAAACGTCAATTTAAGACACCTAAAACAATTAATAAATTCTCTTTTCTGCTTTTTGAAATTGCATTTTAATGAAAAACACATTATTTTTTCAAATGCTGAAAAAATACCGTAAAAAACTCAATTTTAAGATTTACCAAATAATTTAAAATGGAAAAAATCGTACTTTTAAGAGTTCTAAATTTGTAATGTGAAAATTTAAGAAAAAGCGTAATTTTAGAAGTTAAATTTTTTTATAAAAACAGGTTTTCACAACTAATGAAATATTTGGTATATAAAAACAAATATTGAAATTTCATTAAAAAACGTCAATTTAAGACACCTAAAACAATTAATAAATTCTCTTTTCTGTATTTTGAAATTGCATTTCAATGCAACACATTATTTTTTTCAAATGCTGAAAATACCGTTAAAAACTCAATTTTAAGAGTTACCAAATAATTTCAAATGTTGAAATTTAGGAAAAATCGTACTTTTAAGAGTTCTAAATTTGTAATGTGAAAATTTAAGAAAAAGCGTAGTTTTAGAAGTTAAATTTTTTTATTAAAACAGGTTTTCAACAACTAATGAAATATTTGGTATATAAAAACAAATATTGAAATTTCATTAAAAAACGTCAATTTAAGACACCTAAAACTATTAATAAATTCACTTTTCAGCTTTTTGAAATTGCATTTCAATGAAACACATTATTTTTTCAAATGCTGAAAATACCGTTAAAAACTCAATTTTAAGATTTACCAAATAATTTCAAATGTTTTAAAAATTAGGAAAAAAATCGTTACTTTTAAGAGTTCTAAATTTGTAATGTGAAAATTTAAGAAAAAGCGTAATTTTAGAAATTATAATTTTTTATTAAAACAGGTTTTCACAACTAATGAAATATTTGGTATATAAAAACAAATATTGAAATTTCATTAAAAAACGTCAATTTAAGACACCTAAAACTATTAATAAATTCACTTTTCTGCTTTTTGAAATTGCATTTCAATGAAACACATTATTTTTTCAAATGCTGAAAATACCGTTAAAAACTCAATTTTAAGATTACCAAATAATTTCAAATGTTGAAATTTAGGAAAAATCGTACTTTTAAGAGTTCTAAATTTGTAATGTGAAAATTTAAGAAAAAGCGTAATTTTAGAAGTTAAAATTTTTTATTAAAACAGGTTTTCACAACTAATGAAATATTTGATATATAAAAACAAATATTGAAATTTCATTAAAAAACGTCAATTTAAGACACCTAAAACAATTAATAAATTCTCTTTTCTGCTTTTTGAAATTGCATTTCAATGCAACACATTATTTTTTCAAATGCTGAAAATACCGTTAAAAACTCAATTTTAAGATTTACCAAATAATTTCAAATGTTGAAATTTAGGAAAAATCGTACTTTTGAAATTTCATTAAAATACGTAATTTTACAAATGCTGAAAATACTGTTAAAAATTCAATTTTAAGATTTCAAAACTAATGAAATATTTGGTATATAAAAACAAATATTGAAATTTCATTAAAAAAAACGTCAATTTAAGACATCTAAAACTATTAATAAATTCACTTTTCAGCTTTTTGAAATTGCATTTCAATGAAACACATTATTTTTTCAAATGCTGAAAATACCGTTAAAAACTCAATTTTAAGATTTACCAAATAATTTCAAATGTTGAAATTTAGGAAAAATCGTACTTTTAAGAGTTCTAAATTTGTAATGTGAAAATTTAAGAAAAAGCGTAATTTTAGAAGTTAAAATTTTTTATTAAAACAGGTTTTCACAACTAATGAAATATTTGGTATATAAAAACAAATATTGAAATTTCATTTAAAAACGTCAATTTAAGACACCTAAAACTATTAATAAATTCGCTTTTCTGCTTTTTGAAATTGCATTTCAATGAAAACATTATTTTTTCAAATGCTGAAAATACCGTTAAAAACTCAATTTTAAGATTTACCAAATAATTTCAAATGTTGAAATTTAGGAAAAATCGTACTTTTAAGAGTTCTAAATTTGTAATGTGAAAATTTAAGAAAAAGCGTAATTTTAGAAGTAAAAATATGTTATTAAAACAGGTTTTCACAACTAATGAAATATTTGGTATATAAAAACAAATATTGAAATTTCATTAAAAAACGTCAATTTAAGAACCCTAAAACAATTAATAAATTCTCTTTTCTGCTTTTTGAAATTGCATTTCATGAAAACACCATTGTTTTTTCAAATGCTGAAAATACCGTTAAAAACTCAATTTTAAGATTAACCAAATAATTTCAAATGTTGAAATTTAGGAAAAATCGTACTTTTAAGAGTTCTAAATTTGTAATGTGAAAATTTAAGAAAAAGCGTAATTTTAGAAGTTAAAATTTTTTATTAAAACAGGTTTTCACAACTAATGAAATATTTGGTATATAAAAACAAATATTGAAATTTCATTAAAAAACGTCAATTTAAGACATCTAAAACTATTAATAAATTCACTTTTTAGCTTTTTGAAATTGCATTTCAATGAAACACATTATTTTTTCAAATGCTGAAAATACCGTTAAAAACTCAATTTTAAGATTTACCAAATAATTTCAAATGTTGAAATTTAGGAAAAATCGTACTTTTAGAGTTCTAAATTTTTAATGTGAAAATTTAAGAAAAGCGTAATTTTAGAAGTTAAAATTTTTTATTAAAACAGGTTTTCACAACTAATGAAATATTTGGTATATTAAAAACAAATATTGAAATTTCATTTAAAAACGTCAATTTAAGACACCTAAAACTATTAATAAATTCACTTTTCTGCTTTTTGAAATAGCATTTCAATGAAACATTATTTTTTCAAATGCTGAAAATACCGTTAAAAACTCAATTTTAAGATTTACCAAATAATTTCAAATGTTGAAATTTAGGAAAAATCGTACTTTTAAGAGTTCTAAATTTGTAATGTGAAAATTTAAGCAAAAGCGTAATTTTAGAAGTTAAAATTTTTTATTAAAACAGGTTTTCACAACTAATGAAATATTTGGTATATAAAAACAAATATTGAAATTTCATTAAAAAACGTCAATTTAAGACACCTAAAACAATTAATAAATTCTCTTTTCTGCTTTTTGAAATTGCATTTTCAATGCAACACATTCTCTTTTTTCAGATGTGGAAAATACCGTTATAAAAACTCAATTTTAAGAATAACCAAATAATTTCAAATGTTGAAATTTAGGAAAAATCGTACTTTTAAGAGTTCTAAATTTGTAATGTGAAAATTTAAGCAAAAGCGTAATTTTAGAAGTTAAAATTTTTTATTAAAACAGGTTTTCACAACTAATGAAATATTTGGTATATAAAAACAAATATTGAAATTTCATTAAAAACGTCAATTTAAGACACCTAAAACAATTAATAAATTTTCTTTTTTTTTCTTTTTTTAAATTACATTTTAATGAAAAAACATTATTTTTTTTAAAATGCGAAAATACCGTTAAAAACTCAATTTTAAGATTTACCAAATAATTTCCAAATGTGTTGAAATTTAGGAAAAATCGTACTTTTAAGAGTTCTAAATTTGTAATGTGAAAATTTAAGAAAAAAGCGTAATTTTAGAAGTTAAATTTTTTTATTAAAACAGGTTTTCACAACTAATGAAATATTTGGTATATAAAAACATATTGAAATTTCATTAAAAAAAGTCAATTTAAGACACCTAAAACAATTAATAAATTCTCTTTTCTGCTTTTTGAAATTGCATTTCAATGAAACACATTATTTTTTTCAAATGCTGAAAATACCGTTAAAAACTCAATTTTAAGATTAACCAAATAATTTCAAATGTTGAAATTTAGGAAAAATCGTACTTTTAAGAGTTCTAAATTTGTAATGTGAAAATTTAAGAAAAAGCGTAATTTTAGAAGTTAAATTTTTTATTAAAACAGGTTTTCACAACTAATGAAATATTTGGTATACAAAAACAAATATTGAAATTTCATTAAAAAACGTCAATTTAAGACACCTAAAACTATTAATAAATTCACTTTTCTGCTTTTTGAAATTGCATTTCAATGAAACACATTATTTTTTCAAATGCTGAAAATACCGTTAAAAACTCAATTTTAAGATTTACCAAATAATTTCAAATGTTGAAATTTAGAAAAAATCGTACTTTTAAGAGTTCTAAATTTGTAATGTGAAAATTTAAGAAAAGCGTAATTTTAAAAGTTAAAATTTTTTATTAAAACAGGTTTTCACAACTAATGAAATATTTGGTATATAAAAACAAATATTGAAATTTCATTAAAAAACGTCAATTTAAGACACCTAAAACTATTAATAAATTCACTTTTCTGCTTTTTGAAATTGCATTTCAATGAAACACATTATTTTTTCAAATGCTGAAAATACCGTTAAAAACTCAATTTTAAGATTTACCAAAAATAATTTCAAATATTGAAATTTAAGAAAAATCGTACTTTTAAGAGTTCTAAATTTGTAATGTGAAAATTTAAGCAAAAGCGTAATTTTAGAAGTTAAAATTTTTTATTAAAACAGGTTTTCACAACTAATGAAATATTTGGTATATAAAAACAAATATTGAAATTTCATTAAAAAATGTCAATTTAAGACACCTAAAACTTATTAATAAATTCACTTTTCTGCTTTTTGAAATAGCATTTCAATGAAACACATTATTTTTTCAAATGCTGAAAATACCGTTAAAAACTCAATTTTAAGATTTACCAAATAATTTCAAATGTTGAAATTTAGGAAAAATCGTACTTTTAAGAGTTCTAAATTTGTAATGTGAAAATTTAAGAAAAAGCGTAATTTTAAAAGTTAAATTTTTTTATTTAAAACAGGTTTTCACAACAATGAAATATTTGGTATATAAAAACAAATATTGAAATTTCATTAAAAAACGTCAATTTAAGACACCTAAAACTATTAATAAATTCGCTTTTCTGCTTTTTGAAATTGCATTTCAATGAAACACATTATTTTTTCAAATGCTGAAAATACCGTTAAAAACTCAATTTTAAGAATAACCAAATAATTTCAAATGTTGAAATTTAGGAAAAATCGTACTTTTAAGAGTTCTAAATTTGTAATGTGAAAATTTAAGCAAAAGCGTAATTTTAGATGTTAAAATTTTTTATTAAAACAAAGTTTCACAACTAATGAAATATTTGGTATATAAAAACAAATATTGAAATTTCATTAAAAAACGTCAATTTAAGACACCTAAAACTATTAATAAATTCGCTTTTCTGCTTTTTGAAATTGCATTTCAATGAAACACATTATTTTTTCAAATGCTGAAAATACCGTTAAAAACTCAATTTTAAGAATTACCAAATAATTTCAAATGTTGAAATTTGGAAAAAATCGTACTTTTAAGAGTTCTAAATTTGTAATGTGAAAATTTAAGAAAAGCGTAATTTTAGAAGTTAAAATTTGTTATTAAAACAGGTTTTCACAACTAATGAAATATTTGGTATATGAAAACATATTGAAATTTCATTAAAAAAAAGTTCAATTTAAGACACCTAAAACAATTAATAAATTCTCTTTTCTGCTTTTTGAAATTGCATTTCAATGAAACACATTATTTTTTCAAATGCTGAAAATACCGTTAAAAACTCAATTTTAAGATTTAAAAATAATTTCAAATGTTGAAATTTAGGAAAAATCGTACTTTTAAGAGTTCTAAATTTGTAATGTGAAAATTTAAGAAAAAGCGTAATTTTAGAAGTAAAATTACGCTTTTTTCTTAAATTTTCACATTACAAATTTAGAACTCTTAAAAGTACGATTTTTCCTAAATTTCAACATTTGAAATTATTTGGTAATTCTTAAAATTGAGTTTTTAACGGTATTTTCAGCATTTGAAAAAATAATGTGTTTCATTAAAAATGCAATTTCAAAAAGCAGAAAAGAGAATTTATTAATTGTTTTAGGTGTCTTAAATTGACGTTTTTTAATGAAATTTCAATATTTGTTTTTATATACCAAATATTTCATTAGTTGTGAAAACCTGTTTTAATAAAAAATTTTAACTTCTAAAATTACGCTTTTGCTAAATTTTCACATTACAAATTTAGAACTCTTAAAAGTACGATTTTTCCTAAATTTCAACATTTGAAATTATTTGGTAATCTTAAAATTGAGTTTTTAACGGTATTTTCAGCATTTGAAAAAATAATGTGTTTCATTGAAATGCAATTTAAAAAGCAGAAAAGCGAATTTATTAATAGTTTTAGGTGTCTTAAATTGACGTTTTTAATGAAATTTCAATATTTGTTTTTATATACCAAATATTTCATTAGTTGTGAAAACCTGTTTAATAAAAATTTTAAATTCTAAAATTACGTTTTGCTTAAATTTTCACATTACAAATTTAGAACTCTTAAAAGTACGATTTTTCCTAAATTTCAACATTTGAAATTATTTGGTAAATCTTAAAATTGAGTTTTTAACGGTATTTTCAGCATTTGAAAAAAAAATGTGTTTCATTGAAATGCAATTTCAAAAAGCAGAAAAGCGAATTTATTAATAGTTTTAGGTGTCTTAAATTGACGTTTTTTTTTAATGAAATTTCAATATTTGTTTTTATATACCAAATATTTCATTAGTTGTGAAAACCTGTTTTAAAAAAAAATTTAACTTCTAAAATTACGCTTTTTCTTAAATTTTCACATTACAAATTTAGAACTCTTAAAAGTACGATTTTTCCTAAATTTCAACATTTGAAATTATTTGTTTAAATTAATTCTTAAAATTGAGTTTTTAACGGTATTTTCAGCATTTGAAAAAATAATGTGTTTCATTGAAATGCAATTTCAAAAAGCAGAAAAGCGAATTTATTAATAGTTTTAGGTGTCTTAAATTGACGTTTTTTAATGAAATTTCAATATTTGTTTTTATATACCAAATATTTCATTAGTTGTGAAAACCTGTTTTAATAAAAAATTTTAACTTTTGAAATTACGCTTTTTCTTAAATTTTCACATTACAAATTTAGAACTCTTAAAAGTACGATTTTTCCTAAATTTCAACATTTGAAATTATTTGGTAAACCTTAAAATTGAGTTTTTAACGGTATTTTCAGCATTTGAAAAAATAATGTGTTTCATTGAAATTGCAATTTCAAAAAGCAGAAAAGCGAATTTATTAATAGTTTTAGGTGTCTTAAATTGACGTTTTTTAATGAAATTTCAATATTTGTTTTTATATACCAAATATTTCATTAGTTGTGAAAACTTGTTTTAGTAAAAAATTTTAACATCTAAAATTACGCTTTTTCTTAAATTTTCACATTACAAATTTAGAACTCTTAAAAGTACGATTTTTCCTAAATTTCAACATTTGAAATTATTTGTTAAATCTTAAAATTGAGTTTTTAACGGTATTTTCAGCATTTGAAAAAATAATGTGTTTCATTGAAATGCAATTTCAAAAAGCAGAAAAGAGAATTTATTAATAGTTTTAGGTGTCTTAAATTGACGTTTTTTAATGAAATTTCAATATTTGTTTTTATATACCAAATATTTCATTAGTTGTGAAAACCTGTTTTAATAAAAAATTTTAACTTCTAAAATTACGCTTTTTCTTAAATTTTCACATTACAAATTTAGAACTCTTAAAAGTACGATTTTTCCTAAATTTCAACATTTGAAATTATTTGGTAAATCTTAAAATTGAGTTTTTAACGGTATTTTCAGCATTTGAAAAAAATAATGTGTTTCATTGAAATGCAATTTCAAAAAGATTAAAAATAATTAAATGTTTAAGGTGTCTTAAATTTGACCTTTTTAATGAAATTTCAATATTTGTTTTTATATACCAAATATTTCATTAGTTGTGAAAACCTGTTTTAATAAAAAAAAATTAACTTCTAAAATTACGCTTTTTCTTAAATTTTCACATTACAAATTTAGAACTCTTAAAAGTACGATTTTTCCTAAATTTCAACATTTGAAATTATTTTAAATCTTAAATTGAGTTTTTAACGGTATTTTCAGCATTTGAAAAAATAATGTGTTTCATTGAAATGCAATTTCAAAAAGCAGAAAAGTGAATTTATTAATTGTTTTAGGTGTCTTAAATTGACTTTTTTTAATGAAATTTAATATTTTTTTTTTATTACAAATTTAGAACTCTTAAAATACGTGTTTTAAAAAAAATTTTAACTTCTAAAATTACGCTTTTGCTTAATTTTTCACATTACAAATTTAGAACTCTTAAAAGTACGATTTTTCCTAAATTTCAACATTTGAAATTATTTGGTTTAATTCTTAAATTTGAGTTTTTAACGGGATTTTTCAGCATTTGAAAAAAATAATGTTTGCATTGAAATGCAATTCAAAATACAGATAAGTGAATTTATTAATTGTTTTAGGTGTCTTAAATTGACGTTTTTTAATGAAATTTCAATATTTGTTTTTATATACCAAATATTTCATTAGTTGTGAAAACCTGTTTTAATAAAAAAATTTTAACTCTAAAATTACGCTTTTGCTTAAATTTTCACATTACAAATTTAGAACTCTTAAAAGTACGATTTTTCCTAAATTTCAACATTTGAAATTATTTGGTAATTCTTAAAATTGAGTTTTTAACGGTATTTTCAGCATTTGAAAAAAAATATGTTTCATTGAAATGCTATTTCAAAAAGCAGAAAAGTGAATTTATTAATAGTTTTAGGTGTCTTAAATTGACGTTTTTTAATGAAATTTCAATATTTGTTTTTTATATACCAAATATTTCATTAGTTGTGAAAACCTGTTTTAATAAAAAATTTTAATTTCTAAAATTACGCTTTTTCTTAAATTTTCACATTACAAATTTAGAACTCTTAAAAGTACGATTTTTCCTAAATTTCAACATTTGAAATTATTTGGTAAATCTTAAAATTGAGTTTAACGGTATTTTCCGCATTTGAAAAAAAAATAATGTTGTTTCATTTGAAATGCCAATTTCAAAAAGCCTGAAAAGTGAATTTTATTATAGTTTGGAGATGTCTTAAATTGACGTTTTTTAATTGAAAATTTCAATATTTGTTTTTATATACCAAATATTTCATTAGTTTTGAAAACCTGTTTTAATAAAAAAATTTAACTTCTAAAATTACGCTTTTTCTTAAAAAATTATAACTTCTAAAATTACAAATGTTTCCTAATTTTAGAAGTTAAAATTGATTAGTAATCTTAAAATTGAGTTTTTAACGGTATTTTCAGCATTTGAAAAAATAATGTGTTTCATTGAAATGCAATTTCAAAAAGCAGAAAAGAGAATTTATTAATTGTTTTAGGTGTCTTAAATTGACGTTTTTTAATGAAATTTCAATATTTGTTTTTATATACCAAATATTTCATTAGTTGTGAAAACCTGTTTTAATAAAAAATTTTAACTTCTAAAATTACGCTTTTTCTTAAATTTTCACATTACAAATTTAGAAATCTTTATTAAAAGTACGATTTTTCCTAAATTTCAACATTTGAAATTATTTGGTAAATTCTTAAAATTGAGTTTTTAACGGTATTTTCAGCATTTGAAAAAATAATGTGTTTCATTGAAATGCAATTTCAAAAAGCAGAAAAGAGAATTTATTAATAGTTTTAGGTGTCTTAAATTGACGTTTTTTAATGAAATTTCAATATTTGTTTTTATATACCAAATATTTCATTAGTTTTGAAAACCTGTTTTAATAAAAAAATTTAACTTCTAAAATTACGCTTTTTCTTAAATTTTCACATTACGAATTTAGAACTCTTAAAAGTACGATTTTTCCTAAATTTCAACATTTGAAATTATTTGGTAAATCTTAAAATTGAGTTTTTAACGGTATTTTCAGCATTTGAAAAAATAATGTGTTTCATTGAAATGCAATTTCAAAAAGCTGAAAAGTGAATTTATTAATAGTTTTAGATGTCTTAAATTGACGTTTTTAATGAAATTTCAATATTTGTTTTTATATACCAAATATTTCATTAGTTTTGAAAACCTGTTTTAATAAAAAAATTTAACTTCTAAAATTACGCTTTTTCTTACATTTTCACATTACAAATTTAGAACTCTTAAAAGTACGATTTTTCCTAAATTTCAACATTTGAAATTTTGGTAAATCTTAAAATTGAGTTTTTAACGGTATTTTCAGCATTTGAAAATAATGTGTTTCATTGAAATGCAATTTCAAAAAGCAGAAAAGAGAATTTATTAATTGTTTTAGGTGTCTTAAATTGACGTTTTTTAATGAAATTTCAATATTTGTTTTTATATACCAAATATTTCATTAGTTGTGAAAACCTGTTTTAATAAAAAATTTTAACTTCTAAAATTACGCTTTTTCTTAAATTTTCACATTACAAATTTAGAACTCTTAAAAGTACGATTTTTCCTAAATTTCAACATTTGAAATTATTTGGTAAATTTTAAAATTGAGTTTTTAACGGTATTTTCAGAATTTGAAAAAAGTGTTCATTGAAATGCTATTTCAAAAAGCAGAAAATTGATTTATTAATAGTTTAGGTATCGTCTTTAAATTGACGTTTTTTTATTGAAATTTCAATATTTGTTTTTATATACCAAATATTTCATTAGTTGTGAAAACCTGTTTTAATAAAAAATTATAACTTCTAAAATTACGTTTTTCTTAAATTTTCACATTACAAATTTAGAACTCTTAAAAGTACGATTTTTCCTAAATTTCAACATTTGAAATTATTTGGTAAATCTTAAAATTGAGTTTTTAACGGTATTTTCAGCATTTAAAAATAATATGTTTCATTGAAATGCAATTTCAAAAAGCTGAAAAGTGAATTTATTAATAGTTTTAGGTTGTCTTAAATTGACGTTTTTTAATGAAATTTCAATATTTGTTTTTATATACCAAATATTTCCTTAGTTGTGAAAACCTGTTTTAATAAAAAATTTTAACTTCTAAAATTACGCTTTTGCTTAAATTTTCACATTACAAATTTAGAACTCTTAAAAGTACGATTTTTCCTAAATTTCAACATTTGAAATTATTTGGTAAATCTTAAAATTGAGTTTTTAACGGTATTTTCAGCATTTGAAAAAATAATGTGTTTCATTGAAATGCAATTTCAAAAAGCAGAAAAGAGAATTTATTAATTGTTTTAGGTGTCTTAAATTGACGTTTTTTAATGAAATTTCAATATTTGTTTTTATATACCAAATATTTCATTAGTTGTGAAAACCTGTTTTAATAAAAAATTTTAACTTCTAAAATTACGCTTTTGCTTAAATTTTCACATTACAAATTTAGAACTCTTAAAAGTACGATTTTTCTCTATAGGTCTATATATCTATTTAAATTATTTGCTTAATTCTTAAATAGTTAACTATTCGAGCATTTGTGAAATGAGAGAGGTGGTAGATTGGTCAGGGTGAATATGCGAATGTGCGATGAAAGATGTCGATGAAAAGTATGAGAGTGTGTATAATGGTTTTGGTGGTCTTAATTGACGTTTTTTTATGAAATTTCAATATTTTTTTTATATACCAAATATTTCATTAGTTGTGAAAACCTGTTTTAATAAAAAATTTTAACTTCTAAAATTACACTTTTTCAAATTTTCACATTACAAATTGGTATAATAGTGGTCGTGAAAAAGTTACGATTTATCCTAAATTTCAACATTTGCAAATATTTATTAAAATTCTTAAAAATTGATGGTGGTGGTTTAACGTATTTCAGCGTATGTTTGGGAAAAAAATAATGGTGTTGCATTGAAATGGCAATTTCAAAAAGCAGAGAAAGAGAATTTATTAATTGTTTTTTGTTGTTGTTGTTCTAAATTGGGACGTTTTTTAATGATTCAATATTTGTTTTATAGACCAAATTATTCATTAGTTGTGAAAACCGTTTAATAAAAAATTAACTTCTAAAATTTACGCTTTTCTTAAAATTTCCACATTACAAATTTAGAACTCTTAAAAGTACGATTTTTCTTAAATTTCAACATTTGAAATTATTTGTTAAATCTTAAAATTGAGTTTTTAACGGTATTTTCAGCATTTGAAAAAATAATGTGTTTCATTGAAATGCAATTTCAAAAAGCAGAAAAGCGAATTTATTAATAGTTTTCATTGTCTTAAATTGACGTTTTTTAATGAAATTTCAATATTTGTTTTTTTTATACAAAAAATTTTCATTAGTTGTGAAAACCTGTTTTAATAAAAAAATTTAACTTCTAAAATTACGCTTTTTCTTAAATTTTCACATTACAAATTTAGAACTCTTAAAAGTACGATTTTTCCTAAATTTCCACATTTGAAATTATTTGGTAAATCTTAAAATGAGTTTTTAACGGTATTTTCAGCATTTGAAAAAATAATGTGTTTCATTGAAATGCAATTTCAAAAAGCTGAAAGTGAATTTATTAATAGTTTTAGATGTCTTAAATTGACGTTTTTTAATGAAATTTCAATATTTGTTTTTATATACCAAATATTTCATTAGTTGTGAAAACCTGTTTTAATAAAAAATTTTAACTTCGAAAATTACGCTTTTTCTTAAATTTTCACATTACAAATTTAGAACTCTTAAAAGTACGATTTTTCCTAAATTTCAACATTTGAAATTATTTGGTGAATCTTAAAATTGAGTTTTTAACGGTATTTTCAGCATTTGAAAAAATAATGTGTTTCATTGAAATGCAATTTCAAAAAGCAGAAAAGAGAATTTATTAATTGTTTTAGGTGTCTTAAATTGACGTTTTTTAATGAAATTTCAATATTTGTTTTTATATACCAAATATTTCATTAGTTGTGAAAACCTGTTTTAATAAAAAATTTTAACTTCTAAAATTACGCTTTTGCTTAAATTTTCACGTTACAAATTTAGAACTCTTAAAAGTACGATTTTTCCTAAATTTCAACATTTGAAATTATTTGGTAATTCTTAAAATTGAGTTTTTAACGGTATTTTCAGCATTTGAAAAAATAATGTGTTTCATTGAAATGCTATTTCAAAAAGCAGAAAAGTGAATTTATTAATAGTTTTTAGGTGTAGCTTAAATGAGCGTTTTTTAAAAAATGTTCAATATTTGTTTTTAATATACCAAAATTGTCATTAGTTTTGTAGTAGTGAAAAGCTGTTTTAATAAAAAAATTATAATTTCTAGAGAATTGATAGGCTTTTCCTAAAATCTCATGGAATTAGTCAACATAAAAATAACATAAGGAGTAGCTGGTTGTATCCTAATTTTCAAACATTTAAAATATGCGTGTGCGTCATTCCATTAATTGGCTTGATTGTAGGTTTTTCGTATTTTCAGCCTTTGAAAAAATAATGTTGGTGTTCATTGAAAGCATTTCAATAAGGCTGAAAAAAAGTGAATTTATTAATAGTTTTAGGTGTCTTAAATTGACGTTTTTTAATGAAATTTCAATATTTGTTTTTATATACCAAATATTTCATTAGTTTTGAAAACCTGTTTTAATAAAAAAATTTAACTTCTAAAATTACGCTTTTTCTTAAATTTTCACATTACAAATTTAGAACTCTTAAAAGTACGATTTTTCCTAAATTTCAACATTTGAAATTATTTGGTAAATCTTAAAATTGAGTTTTTAACGGTATTTTCAGCATTTGAAAAAATAATGTGTTGCATTGAAATGCAATTTCAAAATACAGATAAGAGAATTTATTAATTGTTTTAGGTGTCTTAAATTGACGTTTTTTAATGAAATTTCAATATTTGTTTTTATATACCAAATATTTCATTAGTTGTGAAAACCTGTTTTAATAAAAAATTTTAACTTCTAAAATTACGCTTTTGCTTAAATTTTCACATTACAAATTTAGAACTCTTAAAAGTACGATTTTTCCTAAATTTCAACATTTGAAATTATTTGGTAATTTCTTAAAATTGAGTTTTTAACGGTATTTTCAGCATTTGAAAAATAATGTGTTTCATTGAAATGCAATTTCAAAAAGCAGAAAAGCGAATTTATTAATAGTTTTAGGTGTCTTAAATTGACGTTTTTTTAATGAAATTTCAATATTTGTTTTTATATACCAAATATTTCATTAGTTGTGAAAACCTGTTTTAATAAAAAAATTTAACTTTTAAAATTACGCTTTTTCTTAAATTTTCACATTACAAATTTAGAACTCTTAAAAGTACGATTTTTCCTAAATTTCAACATTTGAAATTATTTGGTAAATCTTAAAATTGAGTTTTTAACGGTATTTTCAGCATTTGAAAAAATAATGTGTTTCATTGAAATGCAATTTCAAAAAGCAGAAAAGAGAATTTATTAATTGTTTTAGGTGTCTTAAATTGACGTTTTTTAATGAAATTTCAATATTTGTTTTTATATACCAAATATTTCATTAGTTGTGAAAACCTGTTTTAATAAAAAATTTTAACTTCTAAAATTACGCTTTTGCTTAAATTTTCACATTACAAATTTAGAACTCTTAAAAGTACGATTTTTCCTAAATTTCAACATTTGAAATTATTTGGTAATTCTTAAAATTGAGTTTTTAACGGTATTTTCAGCATTTGAAAAAATAATGTGTTTCATTGAAATGCAATTTCAAAAAGCAGAAAAGCGAATTTATTAATAGTTTTCATTGTCTTAAATTGACGTTTTTTAATGAAATTTCAATATTTGTTTTTATATACCAAATATTTCATTAGTTGTGAAAACATGTTTTAATAAAAAAATTTAACTTCTAAAATTACGCTTTTTCTTAAATTTTCACATTACGAATTTAGAACTCTTAAAAGTACGATTTTTCCTAAATTTCAACATTTGAAATTATTTGGTAAATCTTAAAATTGAGTTTTTAACGGTATTTTCAGCATTTGAAAAAATAATGTGTTTCATTAAAATGCAATTTCAAAAAGCAGAAAAGTGAATTTATTAATAGTTTTAGATGTCTTAAATTGACGTTTTTTAATGAAATTTCAATATTTGTTTTTATATACCAAATATTTCATTAGTTGTGAAAACCTGTTTTAATAAAAAAAATTAAACTTCTAAAATTACGTTTTTTCTTACCATTCTCACATTACCACACTTGAGACTCTTAAAAAGTAGTGTTTTTTCCTAAATTTTCAACATTTGAAATTATTTGGTAAATCTTAAAATTGAGTTTTTAACGGTATTTTCAGCATTTGAAAAAATAATGTGTTTCATTGAAATGCAATTTCAAAAAGCAGAAAAGAGAATTTATTAATTGCAAATTTAGAACTCTTAAAAGTACGATTTTTTAATGAAATTTCAATATTTGTTTTTATATACAAAATATTTCATTAGTTGTGAAAACCTGTTTTAATAAAAAATTTTAATTTCTAAAATTACGCTTTTGCTTAAATTTTCACATTACAAATTTAGAACTCTTAAAAGTACGATTTTTCCTAAATTTCAACATTTGAAATTATTTGGTAAATCTTAAAATTGAGTTTTTAACGGTATTTTCAGCATTTGAAAAAATAATGTGTTTCATTGAAATGCAATTTCAAAAAGCAGAAAAGTGAATTTATTAATAGTTTTAGGTGTCTTAAATTGACGTTTTTTAATGAAATTTCAATATTTGTTTTTATATACCAAATATTTCATTAGTTGTTAAAACCTGTTTTAATAAAAAAATTTAATTTCTAAAATTACGCTTTTTCTTAAATTTTCACATTACAAATTTAGAACTCTTAAAAGTACGATTTTTCCTAAATTTCAACATTTGAAATTATTAGGTAAATCTTAAAATTGAGTTTTTAACGGTATTTTCAGCATTTGAAAAAATAATGTGTTTCATTGAAATGCAATTTCAAAAAGCAGAAAAGCAAATTTATTAATAGTTTTGAGTGTCTTAAATTGAATTTTTTTTAATGAAATTTCAATATTTGTTTTTATATACCAAATATTTCATTAGTTGTGAAAACCTGTTTTAATAAAAAAATTTAACTTCTAAAAGTACGCTTTTTCTTAAATTTTCACATTACAAATTTAGAACTCTTAAAAGTACGATTTTTCCTAAATTTCAACATTTGAAATTATTTGGTAAATCTTAAAATTGAGTTTTTAACGGTATTTTCAGCATTTGAAAAAATAATGTGTTTCATTGAAATGCAATTTCAAAAAGCAGAAAAGAGAATTTAATAATTGTCTTTAGTGGCTTAAATTGACGTCTTTTCATGTTGAAATTTCAATATTTGTTTTTATAACCAAATATTTCATTAGTTGTGAAAACCTGTTTTAATAACAAATTTTAACTTCTAAAATTACGCTTTTTCTTAAATTTTCACATTACAAATTTAGAACTCTTAAAAGTACGATTTTTCCTAAATTTCAACATTTGAAATTATTTGGGTAATTCTTAAAATTGAGTTTTTTAACGGTATTTTCAGCATTTGAAAAAATAATGTGTTTCATTGAAATGCAATTTCAAAAAGCAGAAAAGAGAATTTATTAATTGTTTTAGGTGTCTTAAATTGACGTTTTTTTATGAAATTTCAATATTTGTTTTTATATACCAAATATTTCATTAGTTGTGAAAACCTGTTTTAATAAAAATTTTAACTTTTAAAATTACGTTGTTTTAACTTAAATTTAACATTACAAATTTAGAACTCTTAAAGTACGATTATATCCTAAAATTTTAAAAACCTGAAATTAGAGTAAATTTATTAATAGTTTTAGAGGTATTTCAGCATTTGAAAAAATAATGTGTTTCATTGAAATGCAATTTCAAAAAGCAGAAAAGAGAATTTATTAATTGTTTTAGGTGTCTTAAATTGACGTTTTTTAATGAAATTTCAATATTTGTTTTTATATACCAAATATTTCATTAGTTGTGAAAACCTGTTTTAATAAAAAATTTTAACTTCTAAAATTACGCTTTTGCTTAAATTTTCACATTACAAATTTAGAACTCTTAAAAGTACGATTTTTCCTAAATTTCAACATTTGAAATTATTTGGTAATTCTTAAAATTGAGTTTTTAACGGTATTTTCAGCATTTGAAAAAATAATGTGTTTCATTGAAATGCAATTTCAAAAAGCAGAAAAGTGAATTTATTAATAGTTTTAGGTGTCTTAAATTGACGTTTTTTAATGAAATTTCAATATTTGTTTTTATATACCAAATATTTCATTAGTTGTGAAAACCTGTTTTAATAAAAAAATTTAACTTCTAAAATTACGCTTTTTCTTAAATTTTCACATTACAAATTTAGAACTCTTAAAAGTATGATTTTTCCTAAATTTCAACATTTGAAATTTTTTGGTAAATCTTAAAATTGAGTTTTTAACGGTATTTTCAGCATTTGAAAAAATAATGTGTTTCATTGAAATGCTATTTCAAAAAGCAGAAAAGTGAATTTATTAATAGTTTTAGGTGTCTTAAATTGACGTTTTTTTAATGAAATTTCAATATTTGTTTTTATATACCAAATATTTCATTAGTTGTGAAAACCTGTTTTAATAAAAAACTATAATTTCTAAAATTACGCTTTTTCTTAAATTTTCACATTACAAATTTAGAACTCTTAAAAGTACTATTTTTCCTAAATTTCAACATTTGAAATTATTTGGTAAATCTTAAAATTGAGTTTTTAACGGTATTTTCAGCATTTGAAAAAAATAATGTGTTTCATTGAAATGCAATTTCAAAAAGCAGAGAAAAGTGAATTTATTAATAGTTTTAGGTGTCTTAAATTGACGTTTTTTAATGAAATTTCAATATTTGTTTTTATATACCAAATATTTCATTAGTTTTGAAAACCTGTTTTAATAAAAAAATTTAACTTCTAAAATTACGCTTTTTCTTAAATTTTCACATTACAAATTTAGAACTCTTAAAAGTACGATTTTTCCTAAATTTCAACATTTGAAATTATTTGTTAAATCTTAAAATTTAGTTTTTAACGGTATTTTCAGCATTTGAAAAAGTAATGTGTTTCATTGAAATGCAATTTCAAAAAGCAGAAAAGAGAATTTATTAATTGTTTTAGGTGTCTTAAATTGACGTTTTTTAATGAAATTTCAATATTTGTTTTTATATACCAAATATTTCATTAGTTGTGAAAACCTGTTTTAATAAAAAATTTTAACTTCTAAAATTACGCTTTTTCTTAAATTTTCACATTACAAATTTAGAACTCTTAAAAGTGTATTTAATAATTGTTTTAGGTGTCTTAAATTAAATTGACGTTTTTGTAATTATTAAATTGATTTTTAACGGTATTTTCAGCATTGAAAAAATAATGTTTCATTGAAATGCAATTTCAAAAAGCAGAAAAGCGAATTTATTAATAGTTTTATTTGTCTTAAATTGACGTTTTTTAATAAAATTTCAATATTTGTTTTTATATACCAAATATTTCATTAGTTGTGAAAACCTGTTTTAATAAAAAAATTTAACTTCTAAAATTACGCTTTTTCTTAAATTTTCACATTACAAATTTAGAACTCTTAAAAGTACGATTTTTCCTAAATTTCAACATTTGAAATTATTTGGTTAATCTTAAAATTGAGTTTTTAACGGTATTTTCAGCATTTGAAAAAGTAATGTGTTTCATTGAAATGCAATTTCAAAAAGCAGAAAAGAGAATTTATTAATTGTTTTAGGTGTCTTAAATTGACTTTTTTTAATGAAATTTCAATATGTTTTCATATACCAAATATTTCATTAGTTGTGAAAACCTGTTTAAAAAAAAAATTTAACTTCTAAAATTACGCTTTTTCTTAAATTTTCACATTACAAATTTAGAACTCTTAAAAGTACGATTTTTTCCTAAATTTCAACATTTTGAATTTATTTTTTAAATCTTTAAAATTGAGTTTTTAACGGGTATTTTCAGCATTTGGAAAAAATAATGTGTTTCATTGAAATGCAATTTCAAAAAGCAGAAAAGAGAATTTATTAATAGTTTTAGGTGTCTTAAATTGACGTTTTTTAATGAAATTTCAATATTTGTTTTTATATACCAAATATTTCATTAGTTGTGAAAACCTGTTTTAATAAAAAAATTTAACTTCTAAAATTACGCTTTTTCTTAAATTTTCACATTACAAATTTAGAACTCTTAAAAGTACGATTTTTCCTAAATTTCAACATTTGAAATTATTTGGTAAATCTTAAAATTGAGTTTTTAACGGTATTTTCAGCATTTGAAAAAATAATGTGTTTCATTGAAATGCAATTTCAAAAAGCAGAAAAGTGAATTTATTAATAGTTTTAGATGTATTCTTAAATTGACGTTTTTTAATAAAATTTCAATATTTTTTTTTTATATACCAAATATTTCATTAGTTGTGAAACCTGTTTTAATAAAAAAATTAACTTCTAAAATTACGCTTTTTCTTACATTTTCACATTACAAATTTAGAACTCTTAAAAGTACGATTTTTCCTAAATTTCAACATTTGAAATTATTTGGTAAATCTTAAAATTGAGTTTTTAACGGTATTTTCAGCATTTGAAAAAATAATGTGTTTCATTGAAATGCAATTTCAAAAAACAGAAAAGAGAATTTATTAATTGTTTTAGGTGTCTTAAACTTACATTTTTAATGAAATTTCAATATTTGTTTTTATATACCAAATATTTCATTAGTTGTGAAAACCTGTTTTAATAACAAATTTTAACTTCTAAAATTACGCTTTTGCTTAAATTTTCACATTACAAATTTAGAACTCTTAAAAGTACGATTTTTCCTAAATTTCAACATTTGAAATTATTTGGTAATTCTTAAAATTGAGTTTTTAACGGTATTTTCAGCATTTGAAAAAATAATGTTTCATTGAAATGCTATTTCAAAAAGCAGGAAACGTGAATTATTTAATAGTTTATGCGTGTCATTAAAATTGAACGCCTCTTTTTAAACTGGAATTTCAATATTTGTTTTTATAAATCAAATAAAATCTTCATTAGTTGTGAAAACCTGTTTAATAAAACAAAATTACCTTAAATTTCCACTAAAATATACGCTTTTTCTTAATTTCTCACAATTACCACAATTTAGAACTCTTAAACAGTACGATTTCCTAATTTTCATACCATTTGCACATTATTTGTAAATCTTAAAAATTGAGTTTTTAACGGTATTTTCAAGCAATTTGAAAAATAATGTGGTTCATTCGAAATGCCATTCATCAAACGCTGAATAACATGATGCAATTCATTAAATAGTTTTCAGATGTCCTCTAAATCTTACGTTTATCTGTAGATGAAATTTCAATATTTGTTTTATATTACCAAAATATTTCATTTAGTTTTTCAGAAAACCTGATTTCTAATAAAAAAAATTTCAACTTCTAACAATTATGCACTTTTTCCTATACATTTTCACATACAACTATTCTTACCGAACTACTTAAAAGTACGATTTTTCCTAAATTCAACATTTGAATTATTTGGTAAATCTTAAATTTGAGTTTTTAACGGTATTTTCAGCATTTGAAAAAATTAAGTGCTTGCATTTGAAAATGCACATTCAATACACCTCAAGAGATTTAATAATTGATTTAGGTGTCTTGAAACTTGACGATCTTGTATGAAATACTTCATATTTAGTCTTTTTTATACCAAATATTTCTATTAGTTGTGAAAACCCTGTTTTAATAACAAATTTTTAACTTCTAAAATTACGCTTTTGCTTAAATTTTCACATTACAAATTTAGAACTCTTAAAAGTACGATTTTTCCTAAATTTCAACATTTGAAATTATTTGTTAATTCTTAAAATTAAGTTTTTAACGGTAATTTCAGCAATGAAAAAAATAATGTGTTTCATTGAAATGCAATTTCAAAAAGCAGCGGAAAAGAGAATTTATTAATTGTATTAGGTGTCTTTAAATTGACGTTTTTTAATTGAAAATTTCAATATTTGTTATTAAATACCAAATATTACCAAATATTTCATTATTGTGAAAACCTGTTTAATTAAAACAATTTTAACTTCACTAAAAATTACGCTCTTTTACTTAAATTTCTCACATTTACAAATTTTATAACTCTTAAAAGTACGATTTATCCTAAATTTTAAAATATTTGTAAATTTTTGTGAAAAAATGTACAAAATTTTGTTTTTAACGTATTTTCAGCATTTGAAAAAATAATGTGTTTTCATGAAACTCCGCAAATGTGGCAAAAGCAGGAAAGAGATTTTATTTAATTGTGTTAAGGTGTCTTAAATTGACGTTTTTTAATGAAATTTCAATATTTGTTTTTATATACCAAATATTTGATTAGTGTGAAAACCTTATTGTGGGGTAAAAATTTTGAACTCAAAATTACGCTTGCTAAAAATGTTCGACATTACAAATTAGAACTCTGAAATTAAGTATGTATGCCCTAAATCAACATTGAAATTATGGTATTTCTTAAAATTGAGTTTTTAACGGTATTTTCAGCATTGGAAAAAATAATGTGTTTTCATTGAAATGCAATTTCAAAAAGCAGAAAAGCGAATTTATTAATAGTTTTAGGTGTCTTAAATTGACGTTTTTTAATGAAATTTCAATATTTGTTTTTATATACCAAATATTTCATTAGTTGTGAAAACCTGTTTTAATAAAAAATTTTAACTTCTAAAATTACGCTTTTTCTTAAATTTTCACATTACAAATTTAGAACTCTTAAAAGTACGATTTTTCCTAAATTTCAACATTTGAAATTATTTGGTAAATCTTAAAATTGAGTTTTTAACGGTATTTTCAGCATTTGAAAAAATAATGTGTTTCATTGAAATGCAATTTCAAAAAGCAGAAAAGTGAATTTATTAATAGTTTTAGGTGTCTTAAATTGACGTTTTATAATGAAATTTCAATATTTGTTTTTATATACCAAATATTTCATTAGTTGTGAAAACCTGTTTTAATAAAAAATTATAATTTCTAAAAATACGCTTTTTCTTAAATTTTCACATTACAAATTTAGAACTCTTAAAAGTACGAATTTTTTCCTAAATTTCAACATTTGAAATTATTTGGTAATTCTTAAAATTGAGTTTTTAACGGTATTTTCAGCATTTAAAAAAATAATGTGTTTTATTGAAATGCAATTTCAAAAAGATGAAAAGTGAATTTATTAATAGTTTTAGATGTCTTAAATTGACATTTTTTAATGAAATTTCAATATTTGTTTTTATATACCAAATATTTCATTAGTTTTGAAAACCTGTTTTAATAAAAAAATTTAACGTCTAAAATTACGCTTTTTCTTAAATTTTCACATTACAAATTTAGAACTCTTAAAAGTACGATTTTTCCTAAATTTCAACATTTGAAATTATTTTGTAAATCTTAAAATTGAGTTTTTAAGGTAATTTTCAGCCTTTGAAAAAAGAATGTGTTTCATTGAAATGCAATTTCAAAAAGCAGAAAAGAGAATTTATTAATTGTTTTAGGTGTCTTAAATTGACGTTTTTTAATGAAATTTCAATATTTGTTTTTATATACCAAATATTTCATTAGTTGTGAAAACCTGTTTTAATAAAAAATTTTAACTTCTAAAATTACGCTTTTTCTTAAATTTTCACATTACAAATTTAGAACTCTTAAAAGTACGATTTTTCCTAAATTTCAACATTTGAAATTATTTGGTAATTCTTAAAATTGAGTTTTTAACGGTATTTTCAGCATTTGAAAAAATAATGTGTTTCATTGAAATGCAATTTCAAAAAGCAGAAAAGCGAATTTATTAATAGTTTTCATTGTCTTAAATTGACGTTTTTCAACATTTGAAATTATTTGGTAATCTTACTAAATAGTTCATTAGTTGTGAAAAAACCTGTTTTAATTAAAAAAATTTAACTTTCTAAAATTACGCAAATCTTAACCCTCGCGACTACGCGCGGACGTTTTGCGTCGGATCATACGCGCGACTACGCTGCGGACGTAAAACGTCCGCTCAAACTTTTGTTAAAAATTTTCGTTTTTTTTTTTTTTTTTTTGTAACTTTTAGCATGCCCATTGTGTAATTAGGTCCTTTCTGAGTTGTTTGAGCCATTATTTTAAAAATTATGTTGGCTAATACTATTTTTAATTTTTTTTTAAAATTGCTTGTATATTTTAAAAATGATTTTAATAGATTACTCTAGTATTAGCTATAAAAAGCCAAGTATACATCTGTATGTCTTCATATTTGGTAGTTTTATTTTAGATTCGACATATTCGTAATATTTTATACGAATAAAGCCTAAAATACAGTGGTTGAAATTTTATAGGTCTCTAAAAATGCGTATTTTTGTATGTATTTTTTTTTTTTTTTTTTTTTTTTTTTTTTTTTTTTTTTTTTTTTTTACAGATAACTTCAAAATGGAATAAATCAGGATAAGGAACACAGCAATACAAGAAAAAAATGTTTATTTATAAAAAATATGATATATTTATGTAAAATAATAATAATAATAATAATAATAATAATAATAATAATAATAATAATAATAATAATAATAATAATATAATAATAATAATAATATAATAATAATATTAAAAATTTTTCCTTTTTGGCTAATATTAGGAAAACAAAACAAAAAAAATTAATATATTATATTATTATAATATTATAGATTGCCGCACACCCCTGAGCACTTGATCTCCTCTGTATAATGTTTCTTGCAAAGGTAAGCCCCACACAGAATGCATACCTTTGACACTTTCGGGGCAGGCTTTATCCCATCCCTCTGGCATTTTGCGCACAGTCTTCGAAGCCTGTCCCCAGGAGGGATAATAACCTGCTGTGGTGGTGGTGGTGGTGGTGGTGGTGGTGGTGGTGGAGGTCGTACCTCTGGGAAAGTGTCATTATAGATCCCTTTATCAGCAAGCTGAGGCTTTTATTCTTTTCGAATCTCCGGATGGCATAAGATTAAAATGTAGGTATAATTTAATGTTCATAGAGTTTATTAATAATCATTCCCATACACTTTTTCTGCAAGTCCTCAGCTATGTTTGGATCTTTGATGGAATGAAGGAGATATGCATTCAATGTGCAGATGTCTAGAATGGAATAGAACCATGACATGGTCCAACGAAGCGAGGCTCTTTTGCAACAATACTTTCGGACCATTTGGTCGTCCGTATCCACTGCACCCATCGTTGAATTGTAGAATTCAATCACTTCTGGCCGCTTTTTGGGGTTTTCTCTCCCTCTGTAGGTTGCAGGAATTGAAAATTTGCTATGCATCGAAGAAAACATTAGGACGTTCTTTACTGGCTTCTGCTTGGCTATATATGAAGCCAGCAGGATTGGTGCAGTGTCCTCTCCTGAAGGAGCTTTCTCCGCCATAACAAACTTTGTTGAATATAAATCTCGGCCAGAAGTTTCCTTCAGCTCATTGGGAAGATGTCTTCGTCTTTGGTTGAGGGTGCCAACCAGGGTTAGCCCTTCCTTGTACAACTGTGTGGCAAGTGGGATCGACGTATATAGCCTGTCCGTTGTAGCATTTCTGTTGGACTTATAGTAGGGTCTCAAGAGATGAACAACGGACTCCTCAGGCGTTTTAGCTGGTTCGTCACCCACTTTACCACCATATGGCAACAGTTGCAAACTCATTTTTGTTTCGCAATCAGATAGCATTCTGATCAACAAACCATATTTCCCTGGTTTCGATTTTATATACAGACGAAATGCTGCGTTTCCCCTGAATAAACATAACATTTCGTCTATACAAAGTAAAGGGCCAGGGGTATAATTTTGTTCTAAAATGATGTTGATCATGTCAAACACTTCCCGTAGGGCTTCAACCTTATCAGGGTTGACTTGCCTTTCTGCTTCTCTCTCCTTCCTAGCTCTCCTGTCATCAAACCGGAGAAGAGTGAGCATAGCGCGGAATCTCCTCAAGGACATTCCGGCCCTATAGTAACTTTTCCCACAGTTTTCGTTCCAAAGTCGCTCTAAATCCTGTTTGGTGTCATTAAACGCCCCCATAGCTATAAGAATACCCAGGAAAGCGCGTAATTCCCATTTGTCGGTGGCCCTATAAAGATTTTCATCCTTTACTTGCTTTTCATGAATGAAATCTTGTGCGAATTCGTTTGTGTATTTTACAATATGCTCAACAACATGGTCCTGGAAATAAGCATCAAAACATTCCAGGACCGTTGAAGCTTCAGCAGCTTTCCCATTGAATTTTGATTCAACTCTTATTAGATTCCTGGCACTTGTTCTAGAGGCTTGTGGTTCTAGGGTGGACCACTTATATCCACTTGTGGCGGTATAACAAGTACCAGGAGCAGGGCGAGCGCGAGCGCGAGCGACAGGGGCAGGGCGAGCGACAGGGGCAGAAGGAGCGGCAGGGGCAGAAGGAGCGGCAGGGGCAGAAGCAGGAGCTGAAGGAGCGACAGGTGCAGGGGCAGGGGCAGCGGCAGGTGCAGGGGCAGCGGCAGGGGCAGCGGCAGGTGCAGGGTCCTCTTCCTCCACTTCCATTTCCTCTGCCAGTACATAAATGCGTTCATCACAGTCATCGACATCTGATGAACTTTCATCACAGGATGAGCTTTGGATATAATCGGGGTCAACGTCGGAATCATCAAATGCATCGTCAATAGATGAATCTCCTAGACGAAGCTTTCTAAGAGACCGACGTACTGCTCCTGTTGATTCCCCAGACGTAGAGGGTTGAACCACGTCCGCACTATCCTGAAAGAGAAAGGTTTTATAAATACCTTTGTAAGGAAGTGAATGCAATAGAAACGTTTAGAGTACATTTTATATCAAATACTTACAAAATCGCGTCTAAGCATCTCATTTTTCGAAGATTGAGAAGCTGCAGGGGTAGATCTTCTTGGAGATTCAATGGAAGAAACATTCAACAGCTCGTCGATTGTGGTCTCCCCATGCCTCCTCCTCTTCTTCCTCTGCTTCAGTGACTTTTTTTCACCACTTGATACGCCCGACGTAGACGGTTGAGATACGCCGCCCGTACTCGTTGTTTTATCCTGAAAGAGAAAGGTTTTATAAATACCTTTGTAAATGGAAGTGAATGCAATAGAAACGTTTAGAGTACATTATATCAAATACTTACATAACGGTGTCTCTCCAAAATGGATGTTGCAGAAGAAGAACTGCCAATAATGGGGGCGCCGGGTTTGAAAGGCGTGCTCGTGCGTTGACCTCCCTCCTCATCAGATGATGACGATTCAAGTAACTGCAAATAAATCACAAGTCATGTACATCATAAAAATATAACTAAAAAAACATAATTCTCAAGATATAAAAATGTTCATTTTTTAAAAATTTGTAAATAATGCTTACCAGTCTCTTTGGAGCCATGTTTTTGTTGTTAAAAAAATTTATATTTGAAAAAAAGTATAAAACTTTGCCAAAAATTGGACAACAATACAATATTTTGCGAACAAAATTGAAATAAAATTATAAAAATTCTTTCAAATCTGAAAAAAAAGATATAAAAAATTATAAGTAAAAAAATTCAATCAAAAAATTAATAAAAAACTTAAAAATAAATAAATTATATTGTTTCACTACAGTATTTATCAAATACTGAAATTAAACGACCCTTTTTTAAGCTTTGTTAAAAAAAAAAAGCATGCGGACGAAAAACGTCCGCAGCGTAATGTCAATTTGGTTACCCACGCGCGACTACGCTACGGACTTTTTGCGTCCGTTTCAACTTTGACCCCCAATAACTTTTTTGTTTTTTCCAAGATCATCACCATAATCAACATCTTCCTTGACATTCTGAAGTATCCTGGAAGGGAGAAGAAAAAGATAAAAAAAATCGAAAATTTTCAAAATTTTTCAAAAAATAAAAGCATGCCGACGAAAAACGTCCGCAGCGTAGTCGCGAGGGTTAATAAAAAATTTTAACTTCTAAAATTACGCTTTTTCTTAAATTTTCACATTACAATTTAGAAAACTCTTAAAAGTACGCAATTTTCCTCCATTTCATCCCCCCCCCAACATATTTTGGAAAAAAAATTAATTTTGTAAATCTTTAAAAATGGTTTTTAACACGGTATTACTTCAGCCATTTGAAACAATAAATGTGTTTTCAATTGAAATGCAATTTCAAAAAGCTGAAAAGTGAATTTATTAATAGTTTTAGGTGTCTTTAATTGACGTTTTGTAATGAAATTTCGATATTTGTTTTTATATACCAAATATTTCATTAGTTGTGAAAACCTGTTTTAATAAAAAAATTTAACTTCTAAAATTACGCTTTTTCTTTTATTCCTACATTACAGAGAAATTTTAAGAACTGCTTAAAAGTACGATTTTCCTAAATTTCAACTTTGAAATTATTTGTAAATTCTTAAAAATTGAGTTTTTAACGGTATTTTCAGCATTTGAAAAAAGAATGTGTTTCATTGAAATGCAATTTCAAAAAGCTGAAAAGTGAATTTATTAATTGTTTTAGGTGTCTTAAATTGACGTTTTGTTAATGAAATTTCAATATTTGTTTTTATATACCAAATATTTCATTAGTTGTGAAAACCTGTTTTAATAAAAAATTTTAACTTCTAAAATTACGCTTTTTTTCTTAAATTTTCACATTACAAATTTAGAACTCTTAAAAGTACGATTTTTCCTAAATTTCAACATTTGAAATTATTTGGTAAATCTTAAAATTGAGTTTTTAACGGTATTTTCAGCATTTGAAAAAATAATGTGTGTTCATTGAAAAATGTAATTTACAAAAAAACCAGAAAAGAGAATTTATTAATTGTTTTAGGTGTCTTAAATTGACGTTTTTTTATGAAATTTCAATATTTGTTTTTATATACCAAATATTTCATTAGTTGTGAAAACCTGTTTTAAAAAAAAAATTTAAACTTCTAAAATTACGCTTTTTCTTAAATTTTCACATTACAAATTTAGAACTCTTAAAAGTACGATTTTTCCTACATTTCAACATTTGAAATTATTTTTTTGGTAATCTCTTCAAATTGTTTTATATAATGGTATTTTCAGCATTTGATAAAAATAATGTGTTTCATTAGAAAAGCGTGGATGTTAGAAGTTAATTTTTTATATTAACAGTTTTTAAGACAACTAATCGAATATATGGTATACTTTGAAAATACATATATATTGATAATTTCAATTAACAAAGAAGTCACAATTTAAACGTGGATAACGTTTTGAGACTGAAAATAAAGTTTCTCTTTTTCTATTCATAAAATGGGATTTTATTATCTGGATGAAAACACATTGAAAACTATTGAATATGGTGCACTAACGGTTAAAATGACTCCAATTTATGTAATGAGATTACCAAATAATTTCAAATGTTGAAAGTTAGGAAAAATCGTACTTTTAGAAGTTCTAAATTTGTAATGTGAAAATTTAGAAAAAGCGTAAGTTTTTAGAAAGTTAATTTTTTTAATTAAAGACAGGTTTTTCATCAACCTCACATGAAATATTTGTATATAAAAACAATAATTGAATATTTCATTAAAAAAAACGTCAGATGTAAGACACATAAAAACAATTTAATCAAATTTTCTCTTGTTTTGATGTTTGAAAGTTTCATTATCCAAATGATAAACATTAATCTTTCAAGTGCTGATATGACCGTTAAAAACTCATATTTTAAGAATTACCGCTTAAATCTATATTCAAAATGTATGAAATTTGGCGAAAGAATTGTACTGTTAAGGACGTTCTAAATATTGTAAATTGTGAAAACTTTGTAAGAAAATAAGGCGTATTTAGAAGTTAAATTGTTTTTTATTAAACCCAGGTTTGTCATCAACTAAATGAAATATTTGGTATAGCTATAAAAACAAATATTGAAATTTCACTTACAAAAACGTCATTTAAGAACACCTAAAACTAATTAATAATTCACTTTTCAGCTGTTTTGAAATTGCATTTCAATGAACACATTATTTTTTCAAAGCTGAAAATACCGTATAAAAACTCATTTTGAAGATTTACAAATAGTAATTTCAAATGTGTGAAATTTAGGAAAAAATCGTACTTTTAAGAAGTTCTAAATTTGTAATGTGAAACTTTAAAAAAGCGTATTTTAGAAGTTAAATTTTTATATTAACAGGTCTTCACAACTAATGAAATATTGTGGTATATAAAAACAAATATCGAAATTTCATTACAATAACGTCAAGATTTAAGACACCTAAATACTATTAATAATTCAACTTTCAAGCTTTGAAAATTGCATTCTCATGAAAACATTATTTTTTTCACATGCTGAAAATACCGTTAAACTCAAATTTTAAGATTTACAAAAATAAATTTCAAATGTTGAAATTTAAGAGAAATCTCTAACTTTTAAGAGTTCTAAATTTTGTAATGGTGAAATTTAAGAAAAAGCGTAATTTTTAGAAGTAATAAATTTTTTATTAACCTCGCGACTACGCTGCCGGACGTTTTGTCGTCGTGCAGTGCTTTTATTTTGAAAAAATTTTGAAAAAATTTTTTATTTTTTGTTTACTTTTTTTCTTCTCCCATTCCAGTATTCTTCAGAAAATTGTTCAAGAAGATGTTTTGATTGTTTTGAGTGATGATCTTGGAAAAAACCAAAAAAGTTATTGGTCGGTCAAAGTTGAAACCGTACCGAAAAGTCCGTAGCGTAGGTCGCGCCGTGGGTAAACCAAATTAGACATTACGCTGCGGCGTTTTTTTTCGTCCCGCAATGCTTTTTTTTTTTTAACAACAGCTTTAAAAAAGGGTCGTTTAATTCATGTAATTTTGATAACATACTGTACGTTGAAACAATATAATTTACTTTATTATTTTAAGTTTTTTTATTAATTTTTTTGAATTGAATTTTTTTACTTATAATTTTTTTATATCTTTGTTTTTTATATATATTATTAGAATTTTTATAAATTTATATTTCCATTGGTGTTCGCAAAATATTGGGTATTGTTGTCCAATTTTTGGCAAAGTTTTATACTTTTTTTCAAAAATAAAATTTTTTTTAACAACAAAAACATGGCTCCAAAGAGACTGGTTACAGCCAATTTATTCAAATTTTTTAAAAAAAATGAAACATTTATTTGAAAATAAAAGAACTATGTCATTTTTTAGTTGTTATTTTTATTTTTTTATAATGACTTGTGATTTATTTGCAGTTACTTGAATCGTCATCATCTGATGAGGAGGGAGGTCAACGCACGAGCACGCCTTTCAAACCCGGCGCCCCCATTATTGGCAGTTTTTCTTCTGCAACATCCATTTTGGAGAGACACCGTTATGTAAGTATTTGATATAATGTACTCTAAACGTTTCTATTGCATTCACTTCCATTTACAAAGGTATTTATAAAACCTTTCTCTTTCAGGATAAAACAACGAGTACGGGCGGCGTATCTCAACCGTCTACGTCGGGCGTATCAAGTGGTGAAAAAAAGTCACTGAAGCAGAGGAAGAAGAGGAGGAGGCATGGGGAGACCACAATCGACGAGCTGTTGAATGTTTCTTCCATTGAATCTCCAAGAAGATCTACCCCTGCAGCTTCTCAATCTTCGAAAAATGAGATGCTTAGACGCGATTTTGTAAGTATTTTATATAAAATGTACTCTAAACGTTTATATTGCATTCACTTCCTTACAAATGTATTTATAAAACCTTTCTCTTTCAGGATAGTGCGGACGTGGTTCAACCCTCTACGTCTGGGGAATCAACAGGAGCAGTACGTCGGTCTCTTAGAAAGCTTCGTCTAGGAGATTCATCTATTGACGATGCATTTGATGATTCCGACGTTGACCCCGATTATATCCAAAGCTCATCCTGTGATGAAAGTTCATCAGATGTCGATGACTGTGATGAACGCATTTATGTACTGGCAGAGGAAATGGAAGTGGAGGAAGAGGACCCTGCACCTGCCGCTGCCCCTGCCGCTGCCGCTGCCCCTGCACCTGCCGCTGCCCCTGCACCTGTCGCCCCTTCAGCTCCTGCTTAACCCCTGCAGCTCCTGCTTCTGCCCCTGCCGCTCCTTCTGCCCCTGTCGCTCGCCCTGCCCCTGTCGCTCGCGCTCGCCCTGCTCCTGGTACTTGTTATACCGCCACAAGTGGATATAAGTGGTCCACCCTAGAACCACAAGCCTCTAGAACAAGTGCCAGGAATCTAATAAGAGTTGAATCAAAATTCAATGGGAAAGCTGCTGAAGCTTCAACGGTCCTGGAATGTTTTGATGCTTATTTCCAGGACCATGTTGTTGAGCATATTGTAAAATACACAAACGAATTCGCACAAGATTTCATTCATGAAAAGCAAGTAAAGGATGAAAATCTTTATAGGGCCACCGACAAATGGGAATTACGCGCTTTCCTGGGTATTCTTATAGCTATGGGGGCGTTTAATGACACCAAACAGGATTTAGAGCGACTTTGGAACGAAAACTGTGGGAAAAGTTACTATAGGGCCGGAATGTCCTTGAGGAGATTCCGCGCTATGCTCACTCTTCTCCGGTTTGATGACAGGAGAGCTAGGAAGGAGAGAGAAGCAGAAAGGCAAGTCAACCCTGATAAGGTTGAAGCCCTACGGGAAGTGTTTGACATGATCAACATCATTTTAGAACAAAATTATACCCCTGGCCCTTTACTTTGTATAGACGAAATGTTATGTTTATTCAGGGGAAACGCAGCATTTCGTCTGTATATAAAATCGAAACCAGGGAAATATGGTTTGTTGATCAGAATGCTATCTGATTGCGAAACAAAAATGATTTTGCAACTGTTGCCATATGGTGGTAAAGTGGGTGACGAACCAGCTAAAACGCCTGAGGAGTCCGTTGTTCATCTCTTGAGACCCTACTATAAGTCCAACAGAAATGTTACAACGGACAGGCTATATACGTCGATCCCACTTGCCACACAGTTGTACAAGGAAGGGCTAACCCTGGTTGGCACCCTCAACCAAAGACGAAGACATCTTCCCAATGAGCTGAAGGAAACTTCTGGCCGAGATTTATATTCAACAAAGTTTGTTATGGCGGAGAAAGCTCCTTCAGGAGAGGACACTGCACCAATCCTGCTGGCTTCATATATAGCCAAGCAGAAGCCAGTAAAGAACGTCCTAATGCTTTCTTCGATGCATAGCAAATTTTCAATCCCTGCAACCTACAGAGGGAGAGAAAACCCCAAAAAGCGGCCAGAAGTGATTGAATTCTACAATTCAACGATGGGTGCAGTGGATACGGACGACCAAATGGTCCGAAAGTATTCTTGCAAAAGGGCCTCGCTTCGTTGGACCATGTCATGGTTCTATTCCATTCTAGACATCTGCACATTGAATGCATATCTCCTTCATTCCATCAAAGATCCAAACATAGCTGAGGACTTGCAGAAAAGAAAACATTGCATTCGAATAAACTTCTATGAAACATTAGCAACAGAACTTATAAGACCACATGCCATCCGGAGATTCGAAAAGAATAAAAGCCTCAGCTTGCTGATAAAGGGATCTATAATGACACTTTACCCAGAGGTACGACCTCCACCACCACCACCACCACAGCAGGTTATTATCCCTCCTGGGGACAGGCTTCGAAGACTGTGCGCAAAATGCCACAGGGATGGGATAAAGCCTACCCCGAAAGTGTCAAAGGTATGCATTCTGTGTGGGGCTTACCTTTGCAAGAAACATTATACAGAAGAGGTCAAGTGCTCAGGGGTGTGCTGCAATCTATAATATTATAATAATATAATATATTATTTTTTTTTCCAAAATATTAGCCAAAAAGGAGAAAATTATTATTATTATTATTATTATTATTATTATTATTATTATTATTATTATTATTATATTATTATTATTATTATTATAAATTATTATTATTTATTATTATTATTATCTATATTATTATTTATTCTTATAATCAATATATCAGATTACTGAAATTAATCATTTGTATTAAAATAATGATTTTATTATTTTACATAAATAATTCCTACGGGAAGACGAAATTTTTTTCTTGTATTGCTGTGTTCCTTATCCTGATTTATTCCATTTTGAAGTTATCTGTAAAAAATAAAAAATAGAAATTAAAAAAAAAATACATTCAAAAATACGCATTTTTAGAGACCTATAAAATTTCCAACACTGTATTTTAGGCTTTATTCGTATAAAATATTACGAATATTTCGAATCTAAAATAAAACTACCAAATATGAAGACATACAGATGTATACTTGGCTTTTTATAGCTAATACTAGAGTAATCTATTGAAATCACTTTTTATAATATACAAGCAATTTTAAAAAAAATTAAAAATAGTATTTAGGCCAACATAATTTTTAAAATAATGGCTCAAACAACTCAGAAAGGACCTAATTGCACTATGGGCATGCTAAAAGTTACAAAAAAAACAAAAAAAACGAAAATTTTTTAAACAAAAGTTTGAGCGGACGTTTTACGTCCGCAGCGTAGTCGCGCGTATGATCCGACGCAAAATGTCCGCAGCGTAGTCGCGAGGGTTAAAACAGAGTTTCACAACTAATGAAATATTTGGTATATAAAAACAAATATTAAAATTTCATTACAAAACGTCAATTAAAGACACCTAAAACTATTAATAATTTCAATTTTCAGCTTTTTGAAATTGCATTTCATAAACATTGTTTTTTTCAATGAAATGGCAAATACCGTTAAAACTCAATTTTAAGAAAATTTACAAAATAATTTTCAAATGTTGAAATTAGGAAAATCGTACTTTATGAGTTCTAAATTTGTAATGTGAAAATTTAAGAAAAGCGTAATTTTAGACAATTAAAATTTTTTATTAAAACAGGTTTTCAAACTAATGAAATATTTGGTATATAAAAACAATATTGAATTTCATTAACAAACGTCAATTTAAGACACCTAAATTATTAATTAAATTCCACTTTTCCAGGTTTTCATTGAAAATTGCAATTTCAATGGAAGAACATTATTTTTTCCAATGCT
>JABUQX010049442.1:30000-42615 GCA_015478945.1 Trachelipus rathkii | reverse complement strand
TATATATAATTATATATATTTAAAATAATATATATAGTATATAAAATATATATATATATATTATAAATATAGATATATATATTAATATAATATATGCTATATATAATATATATATATATAGTATTATCTATATATATATATTATAACATATAATATATAATAATATATATATATATATATTATAATATATTATATATATATATTATCTATATATATTATATAATATATCTATTATATAATAATATATATATATAATATATAATGATATATATATTTATATATATGAATTATATTTATATATATATATAATATATAATAATAATATATATATTAATAATATCATATATATATATATATATATATAATAATATATAGATATATATATAATATATATAAAGATATATATATATTATAATATATATATATATATATATATATTATATATATATATATATATATATATATATATATATATATATATATATATTATTATATATATATATATTTTATAATATTTATTATAATATTATATAATAATATATGATAGTATATATATATATAATATATTATATAGTAGTATATATATATATATATATATAATATATTATAATATATATATATATACAAAAGTTGACAAACCTTTGTGAAACTGAAAATATACAAAGATATTACAGAAAATCTACGATATTTTTAACCTCCGAAAACACCTTTGTTTTTAAAATATTCGGTTTCCTTCATAAATTTTCATTAAAATTGACGATTTTCATTTTCAACTCTGCAAAGAACTATATTTTTTTTTGTCTAATCTTTTACAGAACAATGTGAAAAACGCATTTCCACCCTTTGCTCAATCAAAAAATAATTGCGAAAAATTGAATATCATTGTTTTGAACTTACTTCAATTACTACAGATAAAGTTGTTCTTATTTTTATACTATGTATGTATGTAGGTATGTATGTATGTATGATGGTATGTATGTATTGTATGTATTGTATGTATGTATGTTGTATGCTGTATGTATGTAATGTATGTATGTATGTATTGTATGATGTAATGTATAGTAATGTTATGTCGTACTGCCTGTGTGTATATATTCGCCTGTTGTGTTTGTATGATGTAGTATGCAGTATGTATGTATTATCCATCTCGTTTATATGTGGTATACGAAAGACAGTCGCATTGAGTCCTGATGTCAGAATCAAATATGTGATACGTGTGGATATAATGTGCGGCAAATGGTTGTTCTTCGCGGAAGTGCATTGACTTTTTCTTCACCCAAGTAATCTTCCGGAGCCATGGAAAGAGATTTCACTTTTAATGCCCCAAATTATGGAATGATAATTGATGTGGGAAGAAGAGGAGTAAGAGAAGGGGGAAAATAAAGATGGAGGTGGAGTCGTGATAAAACAATTTCCTAATGCAAGGCAGGGTGGAATGGAAAAAAATTAGAACGGAAAAAATAAACGATACACTATTAGAGCGTGTAGGGCAGGAAAGAATCAGAGTACTAATTAGGCAGAAGAAAAAAGAAAGAGAGAAGAAAGAAGAAGAAGAAGAAGAAGAAGTAAGAGAAGAAAGAGAAGAAGAAGAAGATGAGAGAGAAGAGAGAGAGACAGAAGGAAAGAGAGAAGATGAGAGAGAAGAGAGAGAGGAGAGAGATAGAGAGAGAGAGGAGAATGAGAGAAGGGAGAGAAGAGGGGAGGGAGAGAGAAATGATTAAAAGAGGGATAGCGAGCGAGATCGAGAGAGAGAGGAGAGAGAGAAGAGAGAGAGAGAGAGATTGAAAGAAAAAAATTGAAAGGAAATGCGAGAGAGAGAGAGGAAGACGGCGAGACCACATACCTTCTGCGCGATCATAATCACCAGTTTCTGCTCCGCTGCCGTCGGTCTCGCAAGAGAGACGAGCAATGAAGAGAGAGAGAAAGAGAGAAGAAGAGGAGAGAGAGAGAGAGAGAGAAGAGACGAAGAAGCTGCCTTTTAACAAGATGAAGAAAATGAACATAAATTGGATCATCTACAACAAAAACTACTCAAACCTCATTTTTGAGTGAAACGAATAAAAGACACAAATATTGAAAAATGAAGATTTTGGTTTCAACTCCATTGTTGGAAAAGAAGAGAACTTCAGATATATATTAATTATCAAAATGTTGATTGAAATTATTGTAGTATTTAATTCCACTACCATAGAGCATTCTTATTTTTTTAAAGCTGTAATCCTAGCTATTATGGCTCTCATATAGCTGATATAGTGATAGTGTGTCACACCTAGCATCATATCCAATCCTCTACGTGTCTCGTTTATCTTTCTTTTTTATATAAATAATATCCATTATAACATAACACTGCTCTCTGAACTCGATCTATGAATGTGTGTCTCTTACACTCCTGTACACACAACAGTAGCCAGCATATATTACCAGAGTATATCTGTGTCTATCTATCTTGACAATGCATTACATGTTAGTGTCTACTACAGTCCTCTATTAACTTCTCTTGCTGCGATATATGAGTTTACTCGTAATTCTGAATTCGAGCTTCCCAAACTGCTTTTCCTAGCGCAAGCATATATCTTTCTAAGTCATCCCTCTCCGTGCGTCGATGAGCACACTACGTTCCGTATCTCTGAAAGCGCACCGCAGAATGACGCGACGTCTGAGCGTGATACTATAAACTAGACGTAGTGGAGAGACTATGCCTGTTGCCTGCTCCGAGCATTTCATACAGCTCTTGACCTTTCATGAGAGAGGGAATGAGATAGGAGAAGAGAGAGAGAGAGAGAGAAGAGGAGAGAGAGAGAGAGAGAGAGATGAAGAAAGAGAGAGAGACGAGAGAGAGAGAGAGAGAGCAGAGAGATGAGAGAGGGAGAGAGGAGAGAGAGTGCTCGTCCCTTCCTTTCCTTGCGCTGTGGAAAGAGATGAAGTATTCAAATATTTAGAGGAAAAATATTGGTGTGGAAACAAACACCGGAATAAATCGCAAGTCCGAGAGGAAATTAATATTCCAAAAGTAAAATTCTCTAAACATTAATAAATATAATTATTATTATATTACATATAGTATATATATAATATAATACTATATTATATATTTTATAATATAGTATATATATATTCCGATACGAACGTTCTTTACGCAGTCACCATAAGATAAGGCGCGGGTCATTATTATATAATTATATATATACTATATATTATACTATTATATATATATAGTATTATATTATATTATACTTATATAACCGTGTGCTCGAAAGATGGTGTATGAGATACTGTCAATGACTTTGATTAAGTAGCTAGCTGCTCAGGTGGTTGTATATATAGCACTTTCCATGTGTGTGTTCGGCTTCATTCTTCTCTCTGGCCAGCAGTAAGGATGCACCTCGGCATGACACGCGAGTCACTTCCGAGCTACTGGCCATTGCGGTTGACAATGCATCGGAAAAAGAAAGCGAGAAGAATAATGACCAATCGAAAAAGAAACCCCACCTACCCCCGCCTCTATTACATATTTAGTGAGAACTCCGTCGCAGTCAAAAATCACCCTAGAGCTTCACGGGAATGACGACAGACCCTCACTATGTCATATCGTCAAAGTGTAGGGTCATCCCTGGCCCCAGGTGGCCACAATTACGATCCTCACCAAAACCCTGCCATTCACTGCTATTATGCACCTTTATTCTTTCGCCTCTGCCAAAATCACTAATTTCCTTCCTTCAACACGTTTACTGAATCAATCCCCCCTTAGCCAAATCCACATGACCAAACCCCATTCAACGTAAAAAAATGTACTTTCATTTACTCTTTCATTTACCCCTTTCTTCACACCACATAACCGTCTAAAACGTTCTTTCCTCATTTTTATCAATCTCTTTTCACACCATAACACGCACCGTAAGATGGCCCATCCTGAACAATTCTGAAACTTTAGATCTTTACCTCTTATTCCAAACCATAGTCTCACTACCTTATACATATTAACACACCGCTCACCCATGTCTGATACCTGAGCTCGATTACTCTCTGGCGCGTTATTCACGGCAGCGCTCACTACAGACTTGAGATCCCTTTTACATCCACCAAACGATTTTTAATTGCACCAGCCAACCTTCCTACCATTCACCAACTTTCCTACTACACCTTCTGCAGTCATCCGTATCCACTTATCAATCCAACAATATCCTAAATAATTTAAACTTCAGACACCTTGGTCAGCTGCTCACCAGTCTACCGCGGCTCTCAAGCTTCCCACCGAGGGCTTGTCTTCCTCACTCACAACCTCACCAAAACCCCTCTATTGAACACCACCCTGCAAATTCGACTCTCTACCATCTCTCAATATATTCGTTTTCAGACTTCACCAAGACAAACCAAATCATCCGGCATATTGATAGGTAGGCACCCCCACTCCACTTCCATTCTCCCATCATTCTAACACATTTTCTTTGGCCGCCCCATCTCTAATTCTTTCATAAACCATCCATATACAAATAAACTTGAATACAAGGAGACATTAACACATCCCTTAAATATTAAACCAATCCTTTTCGACTCCATTTATTATTCTTACCACCGCTTCACTATCGTCTACATATTATGATTCACCATATTCAGAAGCTTAACCACCAACACCATATATTTTCTACACCTGCCGATAAAAGCTTCACCATATTATCCTATCATACGCACCTGTGTTGCAAATCCAGTTAAAACCTAATACAATTTTATTTCTTTCTATCTACCCTCATTTTCTTCTCAGTCATTATATTTGCAATATAAAATTTATCCACACATCCTCTACCCACTCCTAAAACGCACCTTGTTCCTCACCAATCAGTCCTTAGTCACTCGCCGCACTCTTTCGACTAAAATACCCAGCATATATCTTCCCTACAACACCTCAATAAACTAATCCCCTTATGAATTTCCATACAGTGTACCCTTTTCCTTACCCTTAATATTTTAATTGGACTTAATGACGCTCTCTCCTCCAATCCCTCGCGGAAGGAACTAATACCCTACAAAAGCACTTATTTAACAACTTTCCAAAATCCAATCAATTTACCATCTCGCCTTCCCGTTCCATGATCATTTCACCGAAGTAATTTTCAATCAATATACCTGCAAGATTTACCATTCTTCAACCTTTCCTCTACCCTTACCTCCTATTGCCTGAATGCCTCAATCCCAAAAATAACCCATTCTTATTTGCACCATCAAAAGACCCTTCACAGATCACTCTATCACCTCTTCTTACTGTTAATTAACAATTCTCGACAGTGTTTCTCTTCCACACTCCCCTCACATCCAATTCATCAGTTACCAAAGACCATCCCAATTCATTATTCGAAGCAGATTCGCCCCCTATATTCTCATTTTCTTAACTCCTTTCGCGTTTCCTATTTTTTCAGAAATCGCTTCTAATTCCCTTTAGAGCAAATACCATTCATCCTCCTTCCAAACTGTTCCATTTACCCTGTTCTTATCTTCACTACGTAGCACCTTTTGTATTTCTGTTCTTCCTTCTGATATCTTCCAAACATCTTTCTTTTGAAACTCTTATCATTGCCATTAGTACATTCAACCACTCTTCTATTTTTTTACATTTTAACTGCTTGCGATCACCCTCTTCATTTCCAACCACTCACTTGAAAACATTCTTACTTTCCTACTTTTCGCCACATCCACATACTTACCCTTTCACTGCCAACAACTGCTTTCCTTCATTTGCTTCCCAGATGTTCGAGTTTCAACTTGAGTTCACATTCAACTGATTGACTTTTGAGTGCTCTTAGATACTTATCCTTTCATTGCCTTGTTACGTTAACTTGCTCACTCTTAATGATCTAACCCACTTCTTTCCGTATCACCTTCTTTTCTCCATCAAGACGTCACTAACTTATTTTTACTTAGAACAACATAATGATTCGATAATTTCCATTCCAATCCTCTCACTGATTTTAAACATCCAAACACATACTTAACAATCTCCATTCGTCACCAACACAAAAATCATCATATTTTCACTCAACATCTCTTCCACAACTCTCCTTAATATATATGGATACTCTTGTGTTAAAGAAAGTTAAACTACACACAACCCTCTCTCCATCACAAGTCAATCACCTTCCTACCATATCATTTTTCTTCCGAACCCAGAGACACCTGTTTTACTCTCTATTTCTGATCACCTAATCCAACCATTTAGGTCCCACAACACAACTATCAATCTGAAGCTCCACTCACCCATCCAGCAACATCATTTCAATTTTACCAGAACATCGTGCTCTTTCTACATTTCCCTCAGATGGACCATATCAATAAATTATATATTATATATATTATAATATTAATAGATATATATATATATAAATTATATATATATATATATATATATATTTATATATATATATATATATATTATATAATATAATTATATATTATATATAAATATTCAAATCCATACCTAAATACATAATACATCATACTTAACATAAAAAACAGACATACTACTACCATACATACATTACTACATACATACAGATTTTGGTGAATGTATGGAAGCATGTGATATACAAAGGTAGTTAAGAAATAAGGCGCCATTGAGATATCATATATATATATATATATATATATATATTATATAATATATATATATATATAATATATATCATATATATTATAATATATATATATTTATATATATATATGGCTCAGCATCCCGAAGACAATGCATGTAACTATAAATACTTTTGTTTTATATTACATTAAAATATCATTTTATTAAATTCAGTTCTTCATTAACCCATGAAATAAAATAAAAAAATAAAAAAATAACGCTTTTTAAAACTATTGAAAGTGTTTAAAAAATGTGGAAAAATTACGGTTTCTTTTATAGAATACGAAGCAGGCTCAATACTCCGAGGGAGCAGCGCAAGGTGTCCAAATGGTTGGAATTTATTTCTTTTTAACTAAAGGATACGCCACGGTAAACAACAAGAATGGCAGAGACGGGTTCCCGCCACCGGGACGACGGGGGAACTCTCTTCTCCTTCTGTCCCTCGTCTGGCTCGAACCCGCCTAAAAAGGAAATAAAAAGAAAAAACTAACATTTTCTCCAATTTCAAAAAAAACAAAACCAACTTTTGAACTCTTCTCTGGTATTAAGTGCAAGAAATGGAAGGTTGGATGAGAGCATACAGCTTTTGCCAGACCTAAGATTATACTATTATTTAAGGTGTTTTAATAAAGTTTAGATAAAATAAATTTTTTTTTTTTTTACAGCTTTCCCACTAAATTGCTATGCTTAAACAAAATGTTATTTATTTTCCTGTCCCTGTTATGGTTTTTTTGTTACATGCATGTTGACTTTCGCCGAAATGCTGCCTAACTATATAATATTATATATATATAATATATATATATATATAAAATATATATATTATATATTTATAATAATCTATATATATAATATATATATATATATATATATGAATATATCAATATATATATATATTTAAATATTAATTATACATATCTAAGAGGCATTCTTTAAGTTAGTTGTAAATTTCCACACTAAAACATAAAAAATAATTTATAGACATATAAATATAATAATATTATAATATATTAATAATATATTTTAGTACTACAAAGAGAAAACCATTATGCCGAACCGTTGAAAGAGAACGCCGAAGAATAAGACGACGAAGAATTGGCTCAATTAATTAATAGAGAAACTCTTGTGGGCCGAAGCATTATCGTCTGAAATAATGCCATTTAAGATGAGCTTATAAAGATTCTCTATTCTTGTCCATGCAAGAGAAATCGATGATGAGGGGAACGGATAGAATTAAATATCGTCTTCTGTCCACTTTTTCGTACTGTCTCCTCCTCTCCTTCTTCCTCTTATTCATACAAAAGGCGATCGCCGCGAATTCTGTTTTTGTGTTTCTTTTGTTATTTGTTTTTTTTGTTTTTGTTTCCGTTATTGGTTTGTTTTCGTTTTTTTTGTTTTCGTTTTGTTTTTGTTTTTTTTTTTTTTTTTTTTTTACGTTTTTGCCTTAATTTTAAAATAGTTTTTGTTTTGTTTTATTTTATGTGTATTTTATTTTATATTTTTATTTTTATTTTATTTCTATTATTCTATTTCTATAACAAAACTGGTTTTCACTATTTTTTTTGTTTGATTTTGTTTTTGTTTTTCTTTTTCTTTTTCTTATTATTTTCTTTTGTCTCTCTGTCATTGTTTTGTTTTTATTTGTGTTTTCGTTTTTGTTTTGTTTTTTATTATTAGTAATAGTGTTGGTAGTAGTAGTAATAGTAGTTGTCGTACCAAGATTTTTCCTTATTATTATTATTATTATCTATTATTATTTATTATTATTATTATTATTATTATTATTATTATTATTATTATTATTATTATTATTATTATTATTATTATTATTATTATTATTATTTTATTATTAGTTCAGGATGTAGTGTAGGATAGTAGTGTAGTAGTATTATAGTAGTAACATAGTAGTAGTATGTAGTAGCAAGATTTTCTAATGGTGGTGTGAGCAATAGTTATTTTAAAGCGTTGTTGTGGCTGAACTGCGCTGGGTTAGACAAATAATTATAGAGTAATAGTATCAATCAGTAATGTGGCTACTAAGGAACTAATAAAGTGGTAATAGTAATTCTTCTTCAGTATAGTACTCGACCACTGGTCTTAGTTTTAATAAGGTGAAGATTGGAAGAATGGTTGATCTTTTTTTATAATAAAAAGCGCATCTCCTTAGCATTTTCCTTTTCAAGAAGGGAAAACTTTCAGGAAGGCTTTTTCGGCTACATCAATATGAGACATCGAATAAGATTCTAACGGAACAACGTGGATCAATCACTTATGCCGTTAAAGTCCCGGGTAGCAAATTGTGCTACCTCGCCTAGCCTAACCATAACCTAGCAAAACCTAACCTAACCTAACGAGCAAATTTAACTACCTAACCAAAGGGAACTAATACTGCTCTCCAATGGCAATTTTAAAATGAAATGTTGGGTAATACTCTACTTCAAGACAGCTTCCAATTTCTGTATTCTCAATTTATCCTTTTCATATTGAAAACCTAAAATATAAAATGCGAGTTTTTTTGTTAGAAGTTTATAACTTGTGTGGATCAGTCACAAAAATATTTCTACGACGATTATGGAGGGTAAAAATTATTAAGCTTCATGAAGCTTTTTAGTCAAAATTAGAAAAATCCTAAAAAAATGTTTATATAAAAAAATTCGAAGGTAAATTTCGACTTTGGTGATTATGTGGGTTATTAAACTAATACTTTTCACTGTTATAATTTGTTTGTATAGTGAGGCTTGTTAGCTATAAACTAACTAACTGTATCCCAACTAAATATAATTATTCTAACTAAACTCTAAAACAACAAACACTAGCTCCTATAGTAGGAGGCTTAATTAATAAGCTATAACTATAACTATAACTATAACTATAACTATAACTGTAACTATAACTATAACTAATTAAATATAACTATAACTAACTATAAATATTAACATAACTAACTGTAACTAGAAATGTTTCCGTTTTCAACCCGAGTAAAAATCAGTTCTCTTTTCACAATATTATATGAAGAGAAGAGTGACGTCAACTTTCGCTGGAGTGCATTCGGATTTTTAATTTTTGTGGATGTTCTGCATGTGCAGAATTTTAAATTTTAATTCCCGAGCTATAATGAGAAATTCTTCAAAATCAGCCGGTCAATGTGCTATCATACTTTGCAGTGAATCTTCTCCTAGTAACTCTCTACTCTTGTACAACTATCGACTCGCGTGTATCGCTCTATATTATCTGTGTCTCCCTTTCGTAAAAATCGAATAAGTGCGCAGTGTAATCCGCCCTGACTCTGTCAGCCGTCTATCATCCAAATTAATCACACTCTATACTCGACTATATTAACTGGATAACTATATATATATATATATACTATATTAATATATATATAAATATATTATCGTATCATATATATATATATATTATATATATATATATGATATATACTATATTAATATATGATATAATATATAATTATATACTAATATATATATATTATATATATATATATATATTATTTATATATATTTATAATATAATAATAAATTAATTTAATAACTATATAATAATAATCAGGGATGGCACGAAAAAAAAAAATCAAATGAAAAAAAATTCAACTGATTTTTATACTTGATTTTTTTATAAATAAATTGCTTGATTTTCTGCACTAAAAAAAATTTGATCGAATGTTGCTGATTTTATATTTTTTATTATTATTTTCTATTTTTTATATTTGGTGTAGTGAAAAATTAACTTCAATAGAAATAAAAAATTAAATAAAACCTATAAATACATGTTATGAGACAAGTCATCTCTTATCCCTATTGTATATATATTTTTTTAAAGGTAATTCCACTCGTACACTTGGCCAATTTGGTCGGCCCCATTACTCATATTTAAATCTAACGTGATACTGTGCTCCTCTCGTGTGTGACGTGCCTAGTCAACTTCTTCGTTACTCGTGCTAAAATGCTCCGCTAATCAGATGAGTCAAGGGTCTATTGCGTTAGCAATAATCTAAGACAAGCACTCAATTAATGCCAGATGAAGGACGTAATATATATAATTGTTTTTTGTATAATGTCGATTATAATTAATAAGGTTAGCGCCAGATTTGAATAATGATCCTCAATTTTAGCACCCTTATATTAAAAAGACATAGATATAGCGTGAAGGCAGGCCATCGGCAACGATAAAGCAACGAGGAGACTAGAAGAAATCTTTTGGCTGTTTCTGATGGATTAAGAATAGGGTGAAGTTGATCATAGAGTAGGCCATTTCGGTTTCTTAAATATATCATTCTTATTATATTATTGTTTATATTATTCTTGACTGGGACATTCTAGAGAGCCAATGCGGCTTATCTCTATATTCTTAATGTTTTAATTTTTACTTGGTTGACCTGTTGGACATTTCTAAAAGACCATGCAAGCTTCTCAAGTATTTATTCTAATTTATTATGAGATGAATTGGGACATTCTAGACAAGAGTCAATGCGGCTTCTTAATTATATATTTTTTTTATAATATTGATTGGCGTGACTGGGACCAGTCTGATAGCCCATGTGGACTTCTCAGTAAAGTATCATTATTCTTATTTATGTTGATATTTATTATGAGATGACTGTGGAACATTCTAGAGGGGCCAATGGGCTTCTTAATTATTAATGTTTATTGGTTGACTGGACAGTCTAAAAAGGACTATGCGGCTTCTTCAGTATTTCTTACTTATTATGAGTTGACTGGAACATTTTAGAGTCGTCAATGCGGTTTCTTAATTATTTATTTTTAATATTTTAATAATATATGATTATTAATTATTATATTGGTATGACTGGGACAGTCTAGTAGGCTTATGCTGCTTCTTAAGTATTATTCTTATTTAATTATTTATTATGGATTGACTGGGGACATTCTAGAGTGAGTGGCTTTTTATTAATTTTTATTGTGAGACATTATAAGCGGCTTCTTTTGTATTATTCTTATTTATTAGGGGCTGACTGGACATTCTAGAGAGTTTATGCAGCTTGAGAGACCCAAGTACCAGTGGAAGTATGGAAAGAAAACTGCATGACCCCTCGGAGGGGTTCCAGTCAACCATAATAAATAAGAAATTCATACAAAACCCGCATGGTCCCTTCTTATAGACTGTCCAGTCAACCATAAAAATCAATACTTATTGAAGCAGCATGGCCCCTCTAGAATGTCCCAGCTCCCATTCATATAAAAAAAATTATAATAATAATACTTAAGAAGCCGTATGGGCCTATCTAGACTTGTCCCAGTCAGCCAATAATAATTAATTAAAAGTGATAATTAAGCCACCATGAGCTCTCTAGAATGTCCCAATCAACTCATTATAAATAAGAATTATACTTAAAGCCGCATGGTTGGTCCTTTTTAGACGTCCCAGTCGCACCAATAAAAATGAATAACTCGAAAAAGCAGCTATTGCCAATGATAATTAGATCCAACATTAAAAATTTAAGAAATGAGAATTAAATTTTAATAAAAATTAAATGTTAATTACTGAATAGTATTTATAATTAAGACGCCACATGGGCCTACCTAAAATGTCCCAGTCAACCAAAATAATTAATAATTAAGTGAATAATAATTAAAAAGTCGCCTTGGCCCCTCTAGAATGTCCAGTCAATCCATAGTTAATTAATAAATAAGAATAATAAATTTCAAGAGCCGCATGGTCCTTCATAGACTGTCCCAGTCAACAATAATAATTAAATAATCATGAATAATTTATTCTTAATATATTAATTTAATGGGTTGACTGCGCCGACAGTCTAGAATAGGCCCATGCGCTTGAATTATTATTCTGTAATTATTATTTTTGTTGGTTGACTGGGACAGCCTAGTTAGGCCCAGTGGCTTCTTAATTAGAAATACTATTCATTAATTACATTAATTATATTAAAAATTATTCTTAATTCTAAATTTTATGGTTGCGCGAACATTCTAGAGGGGCCAATGCGGCTGCTCAATTAT
>JABUQX010049442.1:22500-25000 GCA_015478945.1 Trachelipus rathkii | reverse complement strand
AACCTGGCTCAATGACATCAGAAACCCCTAATTTGATATCTTAAGCGTCGAAAAACTAATGTTGCAAATATTGGTGCTTTTGCAAACATTTGCAAACATCCTGTATGCAAACATTCAGGATGCAATTTTGGCTAACCGAAGTCGCGTCCCTTGCTACTATATGGTGTTTGGCTTATTTTGCTATGCTCCAGGATTTAACTATTTGCAACCCTTGACGAACTTTCCATGAACTATTCTTCTAATCTATTACACTCACCCTATTAATCCGCATTTGCTATTAATAGTCCGTCTTACTCCACAACCACCGATTTGGGTTCTTGCCCCTTATCCTATTTGCCTTTTACCACTATCGGACTTAAAAATCTTCTTAAGTCAATTCAATTATATTAATTCTTTAAAACACGCTTGCCCATGCCAAATCTTCAGTACCCCTGATTTAGCTCTTTCCATCAACACTTCTCCTATCGACACATATCCCTTATCCTTACATTTCTTATATCTTTTCTTTACTCCACAATTATCTCGTAAACCTTTCATTTCTAAAACCTCAACTTTTTTTTCAATTTTAGAGTTTAGTGCGACCGTCTCACCATCGATACAAAGCAGTTGAACCAATTTATAACTCAAGCATTTCATTTTTAGCTTCCTGTTAATTCCCTTTCTCCATAAATCTCTAGATTAACTAATAACTCTTCTTACCGCTCAGCAACCATTGTCAATTCTTTTCTCTTATACTTCGAAAGACTAATATCCATTCACTACAGTATCTAAAAACTGTAGTCTCAGCTAGGCTTTCCCCATTCACCTTTATTATCCAACGCAGATTGAGAATCGTCTCCTTTGGTTTTTGTACTAATTTTCATCACCTTACTTTTAGCTGGACTAATTTTTAATCCTTATTCCTTGGCACGCTCGTTGAGAACTCACACCAAATCAACAGTTTTTCTTTTAGTATCGGGGCAACACAACACAGAATCGTCAAGCAAGAAGTAGACGCTATAATACTCCCAAATTCAGATTAAAAATCAGCTCTTTCCCAATTCTATCCATATCCTTATTACACTATCGTCGGGTAAAAAGATATATCAAACAACATTGGAGACATAAACACAACCTGTTCAGACCCACTCGACTTTTTAACCCTTCCTTTCCTCCCTTGTATCCTTGAACAATATCCTCTACGTTCCGTGTAAAAGTGCTTGTATTGCTTTAATAACAACATTATATTCCGTTACTTTCTAATATTCTCAAACTTCCTTCTCGCACTCCTAATCTTATGCCTTTTCACAAATCAAAAGAAAAACATACAATCTTCTTTTTTCTTTTCTGAGAATTTCTCTGCAGCATTTCAATGTAAATACCTGAATCCACACATCCTCGACCATCCTTAAAACCACATTGTTCCCTCCAATCTGTTTATCTGTAATACTTTAACTTTTTCTATTAAAATACGTCCATATATTTTACCTACAACACTCAATGAACTTATTACTCTTTAACTAGAACATTCCTTTGTGTCCCCCTTTACCCTTATTAAATTGGACAAGACCAGAGTCTGTAATCTTGCAGGTACCTTCGCCACCGGTCCAGCAACATTGAATAATCTCATCAGCCACTCAACGACACTGTTACCTCCCTTTTTCAACATTTATATTGTATAGCATCCAACCAAAATTTCCTCCTTTTGACTTCTTCAAGGCATTCACTATTTCACCCTTTGTAATATGCCATACAATTTCATTTCTAAACTTTTCTACCGTAATATTTTGTCTTACTCTAATCTGTTTTTTTCTTTCTCCTCATCTCTTACTCTTCCAGCATTATAATTAACTATAAATGTTCTCTCATCTTGTCCTCCCCTCTCTTTTCAGGAACTACACTGCCATCCAGCACTATTACTCCCAATAGACGCCCTTCTCTTTGTATTTCGAACCTTTTAATCTCCTTCCAAAACACTACTACTCTCCTGAATAATTAGCAACAATCTTTCCCATTCCACCGTTCGTCTGCTCTCCTCTTTACAGCTTTCACTTTCATTTTAACTTCATTTCGCACTCTCTTTTATTTTTCCCATGTGGCCTGTCTAATTAATACGCCATATAGTTATGCAAAAAATTTCTTTTGCATTTTAAGATTATAATTATTTCAAAGTTTTTCTTTTTCCCCAAATATGTTTTATCAATCACCAATCTTTTTCAAACCACAATCTCCCTTTCTAGTCATCAGTAGTGTTCCTCAAAAGTATTCCATTCCTCTTGAACACCTTCTTTAGCTATTCTCCATTTTTACTGCTAAATTTTTTTCTTATTCTGTTGATATTCCTCATTTTCTAATTTCTCACCTCTTGTTAGGTCTACACTTGTGTTAAATTCCAACCTTATTCTTCAACCTCCTTTACACCCTTTATCTTTTCTTCAACATAAAATACATTGATCAAGAATATACCCATGCTGACACCGTTAAAATTGTTCATACCAGCAACTGGGTTTCTCATTTGATA
>JABUQX010049442.1:0-20000 GCA_015478945.1 Trachelipus rathkii | reverse complement strand
AGTTCCTATTTTTGGAACAAGTTAAATTGTTTTAGGCACTTCAACATCGATTATAATATCTTAATTCCAAAAATTTCTACTTTCTTAACATTATAACTTCAATTGTAGCAACAAGGCAATCACCTACATACAGACAGACCATATATACATAATTAATTAATTAAATAACTTAAAATAATAATAATAATATAATCTAATTTAATAGTTTAATGATACTGCGAATTAAATAATAATTAAAAGAATAGTATACAAATGAACTTTATGAACTGTGAATTAAATAATAATTAAAAGAATACTTACGAATAATAATAATAATAATAATAATAAAATAGATATAATAATAATAATAATAATTAATAATAGATAATAAATAATAATTCAATAATAATTAATAAAATATAATAATAATAATTAAATATAATGAATGAATAATATAACAATAATATATAATAATAATTAATAATAATAATATAAGAATAATAAATAAATAATAAATAATATTTAATAATAATAATCGAATAAATAATACTAATAATGATAATAATAATAATTAATAATAATAATAATAATAATAATAATAATAATATAAAATCAAATTAATAATAAAATATATAATAATAATAATATATAGTAATTAATAATAATCCAATAATAATAATTAATAATAAATAACATAATAATTAATATATAATAATAATAATTAACTCAATAATAAGATTATAATAATAATGATAGAAATAAATAATAATAATATAATAATAATGATAATTAATAATATATAATTTATAATTAATAATATCATAATATAAAATCAATAATATTTGTATAATTAAAAATCATGATGTACATAATAAAACTAAAATTAATATTAATAACAAATAAATAATTAATAATACTAATAATATTATAATAATAATTAATAATAATAATAATAATAATCAATAATATAATCAATAATAATAATAATAATAATTAATATAATAATAGATTAATATAATAATGATAATAATAATAATAATTAATAATAATATTCATAATGAATTATAATAATAATAATAATAAGTAATAATAATAATAATAATAAAATAATAAGTAATTATATAAAAAATCATAAATATAATTCAAATTAACATAATAAACATTGGCTTAATAATCAGAATAATATCTCATAATGTAATAGATAATAAATAATAATAATAAATAATAAACTAATAATAAATGATAATAATAATAAACTAATAAATAATAAATAATAAAAATAATACATCAATAATACAAATAAAACAATAATAACTAATAAAATAAACACACATATATCATCGCAACACCAACTAACCACCATCTCAGTGTGTGAGTGTGAGACATGCAACATCCTGTTTTGATATCAGTCTTATAACACATGTACTTCATGTGCTGTCTCTGCTACGCTGACGCTATCCTAAAGTGCGTAGCATTCAATCATCTAAAATAATATATAAACTAATAATTATATCTATAACATAAATAATCGTGCTATATAATAACTAACGATGTTAATACGAGTCTGCATGTTCGTTACCTCGTAGCTATATCATCCGTATCAATATTCCATATACTCTACATGATTATAATGATGAGTAAATATGCAATTGAGTACATAGTTACATCGCCAGCAATCCCCACAATTGAGTCTTCGAGACGTATCTTTGATCCGCCATATCTCATATGTACGCCTACGCGCCCTCTACATGTGACATGTCGTGCCGCCGTATCTCTGTATAATGCGACCTCATAATCGACTTCACATCAGAAAGAGAGCAGCTTACAGATACTCAATCATTAATATTTACTTAATAAAGCTGATACGAAGAATGTATTTGCTAAGATAATAATAAATACATAATAGTATACATAATATAAAAATAATAAGTAATAAAATAATATAAAAGAATAATGAATAATAATATATAATAATAAATAATATAATAATAATAATAATAATAATAATAATAATAATAATAATAATAATAATAATAATAATAATAATAATAATAATAATAATAATAATAATAATAATAATAACAATAATAATATATTTGAGCCAAGAAGAGTTCAGCTTTTATTACTGAATGGTTGGAAGAACTTAGAGTAGAGAAACAAGAGAAGACATAATTATATATCTAATATTTTCTTCAAAGCTCGGGAAGAACTTGAAAGATTTCTTTTTTTTTTACGGCGATTTTTTTTAGTGTCACTAAGAATAGATTTTGCATGATCTGAGGATGGTACATAAAATGGCATGAGTTTTATTCGAGTTTGAAGACGGCGGAAATGTCTGAAGTCAGCGTCCCTGCGTCGGATATCACGATAACAAGCAGATTTAAGCCATATGTTACTTATAAGTTTTATTTGAAAGATAAGTAATTGAAGTTACGCCTCCATGCCAGTGAGAAATCATCTCAATTGGGCGTTCTGCACATTCCGGCAGGGTTGGCAAAAAGCCATGGCTTTTTGACTTTTTGGTTTTTTGGCTTTTTTGGCTACCTTTTATGGCAGGGCTTAATTGGGAGCTATTTTGACCCTTATATGAAAAATTATAAAATTAATTAACCATAGCCAAAAAGCCAAAAAGCCAAAAAATCCATGGCTTTTTGCCAACCCTGGTTCATTCCCATTGAGCCTTTCCTCTTAAACAATAACCATTCCGAACTTAATAAAAGATGTTTGACTGAAAACCTGAAAAGCCTTTAGCCATCGCCGATACCGTGGCTCAATCGATAGAGCGAGTCACAAAGTCGCATTGTAAGGGCCCGGGTTCGATCCCTAGTGCGAATCCTACGTAGAAATCACCCAGAAGGGCTTCTCTCCTAGAATAGAGCTATGCCCGTGAGGTTGGAACTTTAAAAAAAAAATTTGAACTGTTAAATGCGATGAACGATGATTTCCGAGAAATAATTGAAGTGCAAAATGCGATGAACGATGATTTCATAGAAATTAGAAAATGAAAGAATATTTTCTGTTTTGGAGTTAAGCTGTCGAATAATTTAGTATTGTGACACTATTGTCATAGAGTTAGGAAACAAATAAAGAACACAGATGAATTTAGCAAAAGTATCTAAGGAATAAGATAAAAATTTCGGGATTTGGACTCCAGAATCAGTAAAACAATGAACCCAAAAAAAAGCTGGATGTGTACAATACACATACAACCTCCATCGAATGGTGGAGGTTGTAAGCAGGGTTGTGGAGTCGGAGTCGGAGTTGGAGTCGGTAATTTTCAAAAATTGTGGAGTCGGCGTACTGGAGTCGGTAATTTTCAAGAGGTCGGAGTCGGAGTCGGCAATTTTGAAGAGGGTGGAGTCGGAGTCGGAGTCGGAGTCGGGAAATTTTGAACTGACTCCACAACCCTGGTTATTTTTGTAAGACAATCACAAATACACCTCCCATTCCACATTCCGATGAAAAAGTGTTGTATGAAAACTAGGGAAAGCGGCATTGGTTGTGAAACGAGTAGGCTTGCCTATCGGAGAACTAAACACCAGGAGTCGTCCGAAAAAAAACAGGTGAAGATTCTACAGAAGAAAGGTCTAAATTAGAATAAACATTCGACCATGGTATATGTTCATCTTGGTACCTTGCCGATTCAAAAAACAACGCGATTAACAAACCCAGTCTTTTTCAACCCATCAAGCTCATACAAGCTTGGTGAATTCCACCCATTCTGAAACCTGAAACCAACTACGTCATTGCTCGTCTTTCGGTCACCGGGCTGCTGTCGAACAAGATTTACTAACTTAGCTTGGCGGAGCTGACACAATCATGCGGAAAAATGGTTCTCTTTCTTAATATATGAATTATTACCTTCAACATCTACCGACTTTGTTTTGAATATATATATATTATATATATACTAATATATATATATATATTATATATATATATAATTACGTTATAGATATATGATATATAATTATTATACATATATATATATATAATATATATAATTATATATATAATATTATATATATATATATTATATATATTTATTATTATACTATATTATATATAATATATAATATAATATATATATATATATATATATATATATATATATATATATAATATATACATATATATATATATATATAATTATAATATATTATAATATTATACCCTTATATATATATTATTATATAATATATTATATTATATATCTCAATACAGCCTCAATCCAGAAGATCGGAAAGGAACCTCTGTCCTGAGATAGGAAATTGTTTGGGGAAAGTATTTGTATGGTTTTTGACCAAGTGGTATATATTATTTAAGCGCAAGGATATTGGGGGACGATAGCAAGCCTTGCTTACGCAAGCAGTGGGAGCTGCATACCACACCACGGGCCGTTGAGTTTAGTTCGCATCCGAATACCGCTGCCTCAGCGAGAAGCATTGGGAGGAAGTGATTTGTATGTGCATAGATCTTGTTCTGCTTGAATGTAGTTGGCTATGTTGGTAGTGATGTGTGTGTAGTGAGATTAGCGTAATACTCTATGCCGTAAACTGCACTTCGTAAACATTACAGAAAATCTCCTACTAGCGACAATTTTTGTGTCCGTTCACGTAGCCGAACGAAGATCCAAACACATAACCGACAGGGAATCCATGTTCTGAAGACCAGCCAAAAAAGCACGCCTTAACCCACTGAGCCAAACGTGAACTTGTAAAATTTATTATATATATATTATTATCTATATTATATATATATATATATATTATATATATATATATATATTTATATTATAATATGTATTAATATTATATTATATATATTATATATATAATTAATATATAATATATAATATATATACGTATTATATATATATATTATATATTATTATATATTATCATAATATATATATTAATATAATCATATATATATATTATATATATATTATAATATATATATTATATATATATATATATAATATATAACTTATATGTAAATAAAAACATTATGGGATATTAAAGAAAATTATTCCTCCGGGATTTGAGCCGATGTTTGATGTGAGAACAATAATCCATTACCTTAACAATTCGACTACCCACAAATGGGCATCATTGAGACTAAAGCATCATGTGAAACTATAATACATAATCAATAATAAATAAAATAATAATACATATGAATAAATAATAAATATTAATAATAATAATAATTATTAATACATAATATAATAATAATAATAATATAATAATAATAGATAATAATAATAATAATAATAATAATAATAATAATAATAATAATAATAATAATAATAATAATAATAATAATAATAATAATAATAATAATAATAATAATAATAATATAATAATAATAATAATGAATAATTAATAATAATAAAAATTCAATAAAATAATAATAAATAATTTAAAATACTAATAAAATATTAATAATAATCATAATAATATAATAATAATAATAATATAATATAGTATAATATAATAATAATAATAATAATTAATTAATAATAATATAATAATAATATAATAATTAATAATAATAATTTAATATCATAATAATAAACAATAATAATAAATAATAATAAAACTAATCAATAATAATATAATAATAATTTAAATAATATAATAATAATAATATATAATAATAATAATAATAATACATAATAATCATATTAATAATAATAATAATAATAATAATATAATAATTAATACATAATTATATAATAATAATAAAAATACTACTTATTTGATAATAATGATATAAGAATTCTATAAATAACCATTAAAATCATAAAATAAATAATATTAATAATATGACCAAAATCTGCATTTATCCTTTTAAAAATAATAAGTTTTAAAGACCCTATATAATTAATTAATAATGATAATATAATAAAATAGTAATAATAATAATCAATCATAATATAAAAATAAAATAATAAATATAATAATAATTAATAATAATAATAATAATAATAATAATAATAATAATAAAAATAATAATAATAATAATAATAATAATAATAATAATAATAATAATAATAATAATAATAATAATAATAATAATAATAATAATAATAATAATAATAATAATAATTAATAATAAAATTCTTTGAAAATATATTTTCAATAAAATTAATAATATAATAATAATATTAATAATACTAACATAAATAAATAAAATAAATTAAACAAACAAATAATAATAATAAATCTGTCTAACAATAAGTTTTTTTTTACATAAAATATGTGTAATTGTTTCATTTTTTTTATAAGGTTAGAGAAGGTCAGGTCACCTTTAGGGTCAAAGTGTATATATAAAAAAAAAATTTTTTTTGGTTAGAATCTTCCTTCCTCCTAAAAAAAAAAAAAAAAAAAAAAAAAAAAAAAAAAAAAAAAAAAAAAAAAAAAAAAAATTGTTTTAAAAATTAAAATAAAATTTTTTTAAAATATATTTTTTTTTTTTCTTCGTCTCGGCTCCCAAATCTCTCATCTCTCTCTCTCTCTACTCTCCTCTCTCTCTTTCTCTCTTCTCTCTCTTCTCCTCTCTCTCTCCTCTCTCTCCTCCTCTTCTCTCTCCTCTCTCTCTCCTCTCTCTCTCTCTTCTTCTCTCCCTCTCTCTCTCTCTCTCTCAAATTACCCTGACTTGATTTCCTCATCTAAATTTCCCCCTAACCCCTTTTTTCCCGCTACATAAAAAAAAAGTGAAAACTAAAGTTTTTTTTTCATTTTTTTCATTTTTAAAACAATATGAATTTAAAAGAAAAATACTGCGAGAAAGAAAAATATATTTAAAAAATAAATTTTTTGAAATAAAAAAATTATATATATACTGAAAAAGATATAATATATCGTAATTCAAAAAGTCAAAAGTTAATAAATAGGAAAAAATTGCTCTCTCTCTCATCTCTCTCTCTCTCCTCTTCTCTCTCCCTCTCCCTCTCTCTCTCTCTCTCTCTCTCCTCATGTTCCTTGACCTGCCTGTATCCGATTGAGTAAGTGAAAGAAAGAACATATTGGTTACATATCTGGGAAAGAGAAACGATAGAGTGTATTGAAAGCTCCTAGTCACAAGAGGAGCCCCTCATCGAAGGAGATGGTATGCGATCAAAGGGTTTCTATCGATTGTTAATACAGATAATTGAATGTAAAGCAAGGGTGGCAAGAAGGGAAGGAGATTAGATATTCGACCAATTTTATAATAATTAATAATAATAATAATAATAATAATAATAATAATAAAATATAATAATAATAATAATAATAAATAAATAATAATAATAATAATAATATAATAATAATTAGATATACTCAAATATAATAATAATAAATTAGAAGTTAGGAAATGTTGAAGAGCAAAATATCTCTCAACATTTTCACAGTTTAAAAATGCTACAGACGCATACGTTGTGTGTGTGCTGTGTCGTGTCGTGTGTGTGTCTGTAGGTGTAGGTATGTGTGTGTGTGTGTTGTAGGTGTGTGTGTTGTATGTGTGTGCTGTCGTTAAATGGATGTGAACCTACTTGCTTGTATTGTGTGTAGCTGTGTACGGCGCGGTGTATTGTTGTGTGTGTCGGGTGTGAGGCGTGTGGCGAATGTACCTGTTCGCATGAGGTGTCGTGTAGAAACTGTGTTTTGACTTCTTTGAACGAACCTAAATGAAAAATGTTAGATAAAAATTGGTTAAATTCCTCTCAGCAGGTTGTCACTCGGGAAAAGTTTTTTAAAGTTCTTTAAAGAAGTTTTATAATTTTGCAAATTTTCATTAAGTTCTTTGAAAGTTGAAAATGAAATTTTTAAATACATTTATGGAGACAATCGAGTTGTCTGTATAGAAGTTCTATTTTCTAATCTTTGCTGTAATAATCAAGCTGCACCAGCGTGATTTTCCTTGTGCTCTAGTACTGACTGTAACGTCAACGACTTAGCAAGGTTGTTCTGTTGTGACTCCCACCCCGTTTAAGTTTCTGTAATGTTGAATTCACACATCAGGTTTACTATTTGCGAGTGCATCCTTATTAGACTCCTTTTGATGTAAGCGTACATTTATTTAGTTTCTGTTGTTGAAGCCTCACCACTTATCAAGTTCTCTGGATTGTGCGAAAAATATTCACGGTTTCTGTTCGTGAGATCTCACTTATCAGTTTCATTTGTGACGTCACACTCTATCAGGTTTCTGTGGCATTCCGAATAGAATACAATATATCATTGCTCCTCATTCTTTATACACAGTTTGGTGAAGCCACCACTAATCCAGTTCAGGTGTGACGTCAGGCGTCAATCAGGTTTTCTGTCGTGCCCCTGTCAACACTTATTCAAGTATACTCTATTGTGCCAGTCCACTCTCTATCAGCTCTGTGTGCATGTGACGCCTTCATTAACTATTAAGGTTTCTTTTTGTGAGGTTCACATTATCCATGGTTTCTGTGCGTGTAAGGTCCCACATCAGTTTTCTTTGCTTGAGGTCACGCTTATCTGTCTACGTTGGGTGAGTCAAACTTGCCAGGATTCTGTTGTGCGTCTACTTATCTGGATTTCTGTTGTAGCGTACACTTAACTTTTTTCTTGCATCGTTTGAACATCAAAATATTCAGGTTACTATGTGAATCACACTTACGTCAGGTTGATCTTGCAGTGACGTCACGGCTTATCAGGTTTCATGTCGTTGAATCACTATTAATCACTTTTTCGTTGTGGAGTCCACACATCTATGTTTATCTTGATATGTTGTACTCACACTTATCAGGAACTCTTCTCTATGTCGTCACCACTTTATCAGGTATTCTGTTGAACTCACCTATTGGGTTTTTGTTTTGACTCACTTCACTCTTATGATTTTGAAGTTTGCTGGGGAATTTCAAACCAAATTTATTTTTTATCAAAAGCGGGTACTTCTGCTGCTTGTTTGGGACGTCAAACTTATCCAGGAATTCTTGTTGTGCCTGCACAGTTTTCGTTGGTTTCTGATGTGACGTCGACAACTTTTCAGATTTCCTCTGGTGCGAATGTAAACGTCACGACTCATCAGGTTTTCTGTGTTGACGTCAACCTTATTATTTCCGTTTGTGACGTCACAGCGTACTCAGCGGTTTTTTGTGTATACACAAATAATAACTCAAGTTTCTGCCCGTTGCATACCCACTTATCCAGTATCAATGTGTTATGACCCCGCCACACTAATCCAGTTTTTGTGGGTGCAAACGTCTTATCACCTATTCAGATATTAGGAGTAGTGTAGTGGATAAAGCGATTGAAAGCTTAGGACTCTTTCATGGGAGTTCGTTGTGAACGAAAACCGGGCTTATAGAGGGCAGTAGAATCCATCTCTGGACCCGTGATAATGTAAAAATAGAATCAAATATCATAGATAAGGGAAAAAATATAGCAAAATCAAGTCGGGGGAATTATTGACAAATATACTAATACTCCTTGTAGGAAGGAGATGTTAAATAAGGATAGGTAAGGTATAAATATAAGACCGAGCTGACGCTGTAATAGTATTCAAGTTAGAGGAGAGAAGATCTGTATAAATTTATATTTGACATACATTAATTGTTTAACAGCGGTAGATAGGAACTGGGGTTACTTGATTACTCTAACATTTGTGTACGTGTTCTGTTGGTTATTTGATGTATTTTAACCCGGCGTAGATAACACACAACATCAAAGAACCAGGTTAGAATATCCTTCTTGGAAAGAATGACCTCACAAAGGAGCGGGCTATAAACTAGTTATTTTACGATGCAGTTGCAAAGAGTGTAGACCATGATGGAAACAAAAGACAGTGAATTATCTCTATGTGGGGACTCTTCTATCTGCACATGTAGGAGGAGAATATGAGAAGGGAGTTTCGGCCATACAGTTTTTGAGAGTCGCTAGAGGTGGTTGAAAGAAACAGGTAAATGAGATGAATCTGCTGTAATTTTTGAGGTAATTTATGGATTGTCTAGTAGCGAGTTGTGATCACGGTTCTTCTGAACCACTCAAAGATTTCATTTACGACTGGAAGTTATTACCTGAAACAAGTATAGTAACGATTAAGCAGACCAGTCAAATCCATAGAGGATTTTGATGGTTACGCAGTATCTCATGCGGTTAGCGGATGAAGTATACTTCAACAAGATGAATATTTGATATAAAGGGCAAAATGAAGAGGCATTGTTTCGAAAGCACGATTGAGTGAGCTGTTTCTGTCACAGCCATATATGCTCGTATCAAATACCGCTAATCCGCGTTAAGAGCTTTATATATACGTTAATCCTATAACATCAGTACATAATAGATCACATTCACTTTTCTACTACTAGCATTACCGGTCTATCTGACTTATAATTTAGTCTATACTAATGTTTTTAATATAACGTATATATAATTCACTACTCGATGTAATATTTACTTTATCATACTATCTATGATCAAATCGATGTTTAGTATTTCCAATTCAAAATATATATAGGATTATAATATATATATTAATACGAATTTACTGACTACAGTTAGTATAATTAAACCTATTCGAAGGTCCTACGTACCTCTCCTATATTCACTATTATAATTGTACATAATACCACGTATATATAATTACTATATTCATATAATGTAGTATTATCTAATAATATATATTATATATACCTATTATATATAATACCTTCTTAATATATACCTCTAACATATATACACTACTATCTATTCACGTATAACTAATCTATACTTGTTGCACATATTAAGTACAAGATAACGTAATGCTCTGCTTCGTATATATTTATCTATATTATTTCATAATATATTATATATATATATTATATATATATATATAATATATACCCTATATATATATATTTATTATATATATATATTATATATATAATATATCTATAATATATAGTATAAAACTCCATATATACTATAATACTATACTAATATAATATGATATATACTAATATATATATATACTATTAATAATTGATATTATATAATTATAGGTACTATATGCTTAAGTATAATGTCCTTAAGATAGTCGATTCAATAGTCTGTACATACCAATAATCTCTCCTATATTTACAACCTATACAAATTTGGCAACATTTTTATTTTTTCTCATAATACATTTTGTATTGAAGTTCGTGGAAGCTCTAAACACCTTGTCATAGAACGATTTATAGTTCGTCCATTTTTTTTATTCTTCCTTTTATTCTCTTACATCTTGTCGATATAGTAGAGATACTATATACTGATGTATGTCGTTATTTTTGGCTCTTGCGTGGTTATATTAATATACATATATTTATATATAATAAATATATAATATAGTATATATATATATATATTATTTATAGTATATATATATATATAGTATTTTATACTAAGCTTGTATTATCTAATATATTACTATTATACTATAATATAAACTATTCACTATATAGTAATTAGCCCTACTCCGACTTAATTCCCATACCTATCTATATATATATTATATATAATGTATATATCAATATAATCTACTCTCCTTAACATATATATATATATTAATATTGATATATAAGTTTTTATCTTGTAATAAATTTAGGCTATTCTGTACTAAATAACTAATATAGTAATTATGTAACTGCAATATCTCTTATTATATTAGTTGATAAACAACTAGGGATCAAAAGGTTGACTGCCGCCGTCGCCGTGACCTTCACTTGTGCCCCTCCCCTTCTTACTATTACGGCGTTTATTTTTGCTTGTTATGGTATTGGTGATATGTGGTTAAAATATGATGCATACTCATGGACAGAGCATGGGACATGTGTTAGGCTTAATTCGTACATTGCCTCTTACGTGTCTTTGGTTTTTACACGCGTGACGCACACACACACCTAAACACCACACACACACCACACACGCACGACACACACACACACACACACACACACACACACACACCACACACACACATTAGTCAGACAGACCCACATTTAGATACACAAACAGACTGATAGACATAAAATATACATATATGTATATAATATATATATATATATACTAATATATATATATATATATATATATATACTATATATATACTATATTATTATTATTATATAATACTAATATATTATTATTATTATTTCTATATTATTATTATTACCATAGTCACGTGTGGAAGCAGTGGAAACCAGGAGGAATACGAAAAAGGAGAAAGTTCAGAAAGAGATTTTTAAAAGAAGAACGGAAAAGTACTGAAATGATTTATAGTAGGAAAAGAAGTGGGCTGCTATCTTCTAAAGATGAGATTGGTTTTTTGATTCGAATTAACTCATCTTCTGAAAAGGAAAAAAATTGATTTTTTAAATTAATTGGAACTCAAGGGTATACTCGCACTGATTGGCAGGAGTCGGGGTTCTCTCGGCCTTCCGGGGAACCGACAGGGTTAGAACTAGTTCCCCCCCGTCGGAGGGAACAGAGGGGACGTTTTCCCATTACCCCGTTAGGGGAAGGCGGAGGAACCCTTCGCGACACCTCAAATACCAAAGAATAATAACATAGCAGAGGAACAATAATATTTATTCACTTTGTAATATTTTTTATAACTATATTATCACCAGTTCTTTGGAAAAAAAAACATTATTAATATATTTCGAAGGTAAAATAGTGGTTCTAAAAACCTTCAAAAACATTAAAAAAATTTTTTTTAGATTTCATGTGACGTCACAAACTCAATAAGTAAATAAATTCACGTACGTTAAGAACGAAAAAATAGCAATCCTTAGGATGCAAAGAAAAATCTCAAAATTGCCCCGAATTCATAGGACAATTTCTTCCGTTTTGAAAAGAATATTGGTACAAATAAATGGGGGAAAGCGAAAAACTTCTTCCGTATTAGAAGAATTCTTGCCAAATCAATAAATCCTTAAAAATTCGTTAAAAATCTTACCGTTTTCTTTCGCCAAACCATATATCAAATGATTGCCACAGATCTAAAACGTAGCAAAAAGATACCTCTAAAGACTGAATGGCATCTCCTAAAATGATATCCTTAAAATTTTTATAATTATTTTTTTTTTACTTCTGTTTCATTTTTCATCCTCATTTCAATTTTAGGCTTCTACATAAAAGATAGTACAATCTAATTGATTCTAAATAACTTTCTCTCTAAAAGATCTATAGTTTTTCCTGCCCTTGATATGTCTAACCTTAACCATGATATATATCTATTATTAATAACTAGTTACTTATAATATCAAGCTGCTATTATATATATATTAGATAACTCTTAATCATATATTCTATGTATCTTATTAGACTATTCGATAAAGTAGAAACGGCCTATAGGTACATTAGAATACCTATATATTACTTTATATCATTCATTAGACATGGGCCCTACCTAAATATAATCAACTCCATACTATATTATATATTAATATATTATAATATATTTATATGACTATATATGGAAGGTACTATTCGCGTTCTACCATTCACGTTTTTCTCACGAAACTAAAAAAAATTTGCGCGAATTTTTCTTAATATAGAAAAAAATGTAAAATTGTGAAGCTTTTAAAAATGTGTATACGTGTTCTTATATTATATACTATATATAATTACTATAAATATTTTATATATATATATATATTATATATATTATACCTATATATATATATATATAATATAACGTATTTAATATATATAATATATATATAAATAGTAGTATATATAATTATACTATTAATATTATATATTAATATATTATTAATATATATAAATATATATATATACTTATAAAAATATATTATAGTATAATATATATTATACTAGTATATATATGTATCTGATACTTCACTATATATTCAATACTATATATATATATATAATGTATTATTACGATATATTATAATTATATACTAACCTAATCTACTATATAACATTATATTATTATAGAACGATAATATATATATATATATACTAATATAATATATATCATATATAATATATATATACTATATATATATAATATTATATATATATATATATATTATTATATATATATAGTATATAATATATGATACAGATATGATATTTGATTTTTTATATACATACTTTTACTTTTATCGACGCTCCTTAACGATACTGACTGTTAGTTGATCTCCTCAAATATCGTTGCTATACGGTAGAAATTTAAAATAAAAATATTCTTAAACATTAATAATAATGAAGTAAACGAAGAATGAAGAAATAAAAGAAATTAGAAAAAAAAATCAAATTCATATTAAAGTTTAATCTAATAATAATAATAATAAATAATAATAATATATAATAATCATAAAATAATAATAATTAATACATAATACCTAATAATAATAAATAATAATAATAAATATAAATAATAATAATAATAATAATAATAATAAATAAAAGCTTACCAAAAATTTCAACGATAAACAAACAATGATTGTAAAACTAAAAATAAAATGTATGAACACGTTCAAACCTTATTGTAAAGCTCTTCAATGTTTTAAATATTTAATTTCTAAACCTCATTCGAAAGATCATCTGATGTATAATAGCAAGAAATGAATTGAATAAAACGCGAACATGCCTCAAGTCATATTGTAGACATATTAACTATAATATAATATATATAGACAATATCTATATCTATACTTAATATATATATAGTAAATTATTAGTATTATATACTATTTTTAAGTTAAATACTATATAATACTACTAACATATATATTATTATACCAGTGTAATATCTAGTATTATATATACTATAATTTATATAGGTATATAGATAGTTATATTAGTATTATACTATTATAATTTTTATATAATAATAATATTAACATAATTATATATATTAATAATATATAATAATAATCAGTGGCGGCTCGTTGAACCGCAAAACATGGGAGGCACTTTCAATACTATTATATATTATATGATATTTACATATACTATATATATCATATCTTTACTGGTAGTGAGTAGGTAGCTATGATAATATATTATTATTATTCTTAATATTATTAAACCTTATTAAGAGTGTATTGGTTATCTAATATATCTATCATATATATATATTACACCGTGAAAGTTCTATTCCTCTTATTGTCTGCTTCTTCAACGCTCCGGATGGATTAAAACTAAATAAAGATTTTCCATTTACAATGGGTACCATTTCTTTCTTGACTGTAAACACCTATATAAAAATAACTTTGATCATACTAATTTTAAATACAGCTTGTCAGATCTCCATATCATAATTAAATTTCGTTTAAAGCTAAATCACATGAAAACCCGATTGCGCACAAAATAAACTACCACATTTTTCAAATCATTGACATAAAATTAACCAGGTTTACATCGTACTCACGCTCATTGAGTACGCATTTTTCAAACATAAATCTTTGAAGAATTATAGAACCACATATACCTTGAGTAATAATTTATTACCATCGTCTGTTAAATTTGAGCCCCAGCTTGCCACTCACAGTAACCTGCTAGATTACACAATCATATTCCGAAAATTAATAACAGACCAGGATACTCGTACCCAAACGAGTAGGGACCGACCGGGGCGGGAATTTGCCGGTGGCCGGGCCAGGGCCGGGGCCTGCTCTATTTAGCGGGGCCGGGGCCTGGGCCCGGCGGGTAGCTTAAAATTTAGAAATGTAAGTCAAAAACACTGAAAGTATTAAAACTTAGGATGAAAAATTAAATATTGAATTTCATAATTAATATTTTAAATTATTGAAAATAACACAATTATAAACATAATTACAATTAAATAATATTTTCAAAAGAAATTTTAGAAAATAATTGATTTTCTAGAGGAATAAATTATATTATATCATATATATATATATATATATATATATATATATACCTATATATATATATATATATATATATATATATATATTTATATATATATATTATATATATATAATATATATATATATATATATAGATATATATATATATATATATTTAAGAATACTTTGTCGTAGTGATATATTTACTTTAAGAAACGGAAAGCCCTTGGATTATTTTTCAGGATTTGTCCCTTACAGACACTAGAATTTAAATTACAAATGTACACAAATAAAAAACATTGTTCATACTGGTTTTTTTAATTAATGAATTAAATTTTAAAAAGGAAAGCAAATTTTCGTCCCGACACGCGAGACCTCTTCGATGGCTAATGGACTGTGGGATTTCTTCTCTTATCTTCATCAGTTCAAGTGTGTTTCGAGTTGGTCTGCCTATTTCTTCATCGGTGTCTCAGTGTGAAAATTTTGATGGTCTTTCAAATATTCAGTTTGTTCTAAAGCTCTCATAACCCCTTCACCGGAGTGATTATTGTAGTATGTTACTATTATAAATGCAAAAGGATTCCATTGATTTTTGACGATTGGTTCGGATGATGATTATCTTCTGATCATCTTCTTAAATTGTTGATATTGGATAGAGGCCTGTGTTACGCTCCTATGACTTGTAAAGCTGAATTTATTGCTGTCCGTTGTGCAGGTCATCTGTATTGTTGATTTCTTCTTCTTTGCAAATCTATGGTTTCACCATATTATTAATTTGTTTTTATTTGCAAGTTTGCAGGGGATGTTGATATATACAGCTTTGGGGGAGATTTTTCTTTTCGTTTGGCGGATTGAAATGTTTTTTATAGGTGATGGTTATTTGATGGGAAATGACCGGGTATATTTTTTTGGTAAGTATTTCGTTATTTACCGAAATATAAGGTAATTTAAGGATTCCCGCTCAAAAGGAGGTGTATTCTATTTTTCGGGGAGAAAAGGTGCTATAGTACCTCTTTTTTGCTTTGTTAATGTTTTGTGATGAAAAACTCACGATTAGAAAAGTGATTTGAAAGTATTGTGTGTGGATGTATTTATTTCTTGTGCTAGAAGAGGGGGAGAGAGAGCATATACGAAAGGCACGGAGAAAAAGAGATGACAGAACAGCTAATTTGTGTTTGGGGAATGATCTAGATAGCCAATGTATATAGTTTGTGCGAATGTTGGTTTTCTATCTATACATATAGTAAATTGCAAGTAATTGTTAGTCCATGTGATTAAGGTATCGCAGAGGATAGAGTTGTTGGGAAGGCATTTCTATCGGATACTGAACTGAAGGATGAATAGAGGTAAAATACAGTTTAGGACATCATTAGGGTTGGTGTTGTTGAGGGAGGGAGACAAAATGTCATCTACATATCTAAATCCATAAACATTGTTAACTAAAGGGTGCGATAAAATATGATAAATTATCTGTTAAGTTCCATAATATAATTTACGATATGGGAGACAGTGGGATCCCATACTACAGGCACGAAAGTTTCGTTGATAATATTTGCCCATTAAAATGAAGAAGTATGTTGTACCTGAGAGATTGGCCTTCCCGTTTTCCATATATTTTAAAACAGCCTCATTAATCTTCTCATTACACCATACATTGCTCTTCATTTAATGGCAAGCAATATGTAAACAAACCCAAACGTTCGGGCCTGAGTATGGATATCCCATGTTGCTCCACGGCATACTCAGTAAACCCACTATATAGGGAACTCAGCCCATGAATTTATTCTCTGCACTTATATTTTACCCCACCCTTATATAACAATAGTTTATGTGATTAGATGAATGAGATGACCTTTTGTCTCCCTCCCTTCACATACACCCAACCGCTAATGCAGCAATGTCCTAACTATCTTAACTCTATTCAATACCTCAGTTCAGTATACGTTAGAAATGTTGCCTTCCAGCACACTCTGATTCCCCTTCCTCGAGACTACCTTAATGCACACTGGACATAACAATCCCCTACTTTGACAATCTTAACGTACTTATATTATAGATAAAGCAACATTTGCCCGCCACCACAACTATGTAAACCATTGGCTATCTAATCAGCGTCCCCGCCACAACACAAAATTAGTGTTCTGTCATCTTCCTAATCTTCCGTTCCGTGCTCTCGTATTTATGCTCTCCCTCTCTTCTGGCACAGAAACTAATACAGTCCCAACACTCACATCCTCATTATACTGATTACCTTACCTATCCTGAGTGTTTTTCATCGACAAAAAAAAGCACTTTAACACAAGCAAAAACGAGGTACCATCATAGCACTTTTCCGAAAAATAGCAACCCTCCTTTTTACCAATTCCTCGATTACCATTATATTCGTTAAAACAATATTACCAAAAAATAAATATTACCCTCTTTCCATCAAATAACATCACCTTAAAAAATCTTCTCAAACCCCCAATAACGAAAAAGAAATATCATTCACCCCAAAGCTGTTATTCATTATCACTTTCCCGGCTGCCGCAATACCATGCAATAAAAACATATATAGGTGAAACCAGATAGATTTGCAAACGAAGAAAAATCAACATACAGATGACCTGCGCAAGGACAGCATAAATTCAAGCTTTAATCAAAGTTCATAGGCGTAACACAGGCCACTCTTTCAATATCAACAATATAAAGATGATCAGAACCAATATCAAAACCATCACACTGAACCACGCAAACATCATGATCCTTTTTGCATTTATTAATAGTAACACTTCTAATAAGCATCCCGTGAAGTTTAAGATAATTTATACAAAATGAATTATCTGGAAAACATCAAAAAATTTCAACAACACCATGAAGATATAGCAGACCCAAACTGAAACACACTTGAGTACTGTGATGAAGATACAAGAAAGGAAATCCAGCTTCACCTTAGCCTGAATAACGAAGTCTCCGCGGGTCGGGGACGAAAAATTAGCTCTCTTTTTAAAAATTTATTTCATTAAAAAAACAGTGTTTACAATGTTTTTAATTTGTTAACATTTAGTAATAAAATGACAGTAAAGCAAAGCTTAACACTAAAAAAGAATCCAAGGGCTTCCTCTAAGTATATTATTCATATATACTACATATATATATATTAATATATATTATATAATATTATATATATATTATTTATCATATATGTAATAACTCATTTGGGAATACTAGGCTTATAATATATAGTAATTACTATTTACTATTATATATTTATATACTATAATATATATTATATATTATATATATAACATATACTATATATATATATACACTTATATATATAATTATTATATATAGTATTATATATATATATAATATATTAATATATAGATATATATATATATACTTATTAATATATATATATATAGATATATATATATATCTAACTATGAATACTTATAGATTAATATATTTAATATCACATCATGCAGTGTAATTTAAAGAATAAACAATTAATTGTCAATTAAAGTCAAATGAATTTTTGAAAAAGAGATTGTCGAAAATATTCGTATTTTCTTGGAAGATATTTACTTTAAATAAATTAAATATATTTAATATTTTAACCCGAATTAATCTAAAATTTACACACATTACCAATACTCTAATTTATTTCGCTTTCCTCGTGAACTTCGTTTTGATTATATCAACATTTCGTAATGAATTTTCTATGTTAAAAAACTACGGGGAAAAAATTATAATTTCGGCGCTCAAGTTTTATCTTTTGAAATCATAGTAAATATTTACCCACAAAAAAAAATTCTTCCATTATCACGTCATCTTTTAAATAGCAAATCATATTTTAACAAAGGAAGTAATGGATTAAACATTATTTTATTTTTGTATTGATTTTAACCCTTCTATTCATTAGTGTACAAGCTTTACCTATCCGTTCATTTACCCCACCTGCTGCTTAGAGAAAACCCCGGATTTTTCATCCTTGATATCTTTAGCCGGAGCCGGGGCCGGGGCCGGCGCCCCGAGGTCGCTAAAAATGGCGGGGCTTGGCCGGGGTTGACCGGCCGGGGGCCGGGGCCGGGGCCGCCGTCAGGTTCCTAACCCACCGACACGTACCAACCCTATATATTTAAAAAGAGAGGAAGTTTCTCTTTAAAACATCTTAATTTCTACCCATACCTGGTCCGTCCGGCACTCAGCA
>JABUQX010049441.1:22500-30739 GCA_015478945.1 Trachelipus rathkii | reverse complement strand
ATTAATTACATATATATTATTATTATTATTATTATTAATATTATAATATATATATTATTATATATATATATATATTATTGCTATTATTATTATATATTATTATTATTATTATTATTATTATTATTAATATTATTATTATATTATTGTTAATATATATATATTATTGTTATTGTTATTATATTTATATTATTATATATGTTATTATACATATTATTATATATTATGTTATTATTATTATTATATATATACATATTATTATATTATTATTATTACGTATATTATTGTTGTTATATTATTATTATTAGTTGTTATTATTATATTATTATATTATTATTATACATACATATTATTACATATATTATGCCATTATGCTGGATTATTATTATTATTACATATATTATTATTATATATATTATCGTTATATATATTATATAGGTTATTATTATACATATATATTATTATTATGTTATATATATAAGATATATATAAATATATATATTAGTTATTATATATTATGTATATATATATATATATATTATACATATATTATATATAATGTACTTATATATTATTATATATATATTATTATTATTATTATTATTATATATATACATATATTACATATATTATTATTATATATATATATTATTATTACATATTATTATTATTTCATTTTTTATATTATTATTATTATTATATATTATTATTATACATATAGTTGTTATTATTATTATTATTACGCGCTGCTACATATATATATATATTAAAGAAGAAGAATAGTTGCTATTATATTATATTATATTAGTTATATTATTAAGTTATTATTATATATTATTATTATTATTATTATTACATATATACATTTCAATCGGAACCTCACGGGATCGAGCCCTCATATACATATATATATATATATATATATATATATTATATTATTATTATATATATATATATTATATATATATATTATATTATTATATATTATTATTATTATTATGCTATACTATTATACATACTAAGGTTGGTTACATACAGCATATTATATATATGGTTATATTTTAAATATTATTATTATATATTACTATTATATATTATATATTATTATTATACATATACATATATATAGCTATTATTAAAGAAGATATTATATACATATATGGCATATGTGCTATACATATATGCGCTATTACATGTACATATACAAAAATTTTCGGCATGGCCATAGATTAGAGTAACACGACATTTGGGTCCACAGTTACCCACCGCAAACCGTGCAAGCAACAAAGTGACCCATCTGGCCGCAAACCGCAAAGTGACGCAAAGGTCGCTGGGCTGTTCGCCTCTGGCCGCCGGGAGCAGTGCGTTCCCAGCCTAGCCCTATGGTTCATATGCCCCATGTTTTCATATCTATTTACAGGCCATGATTCTTAAAGCCATGACGTGCCGACTATACCGTAACACACCGCAGTTAGGCGTTCAACCCTGGGGCCAATGGTGGATGCAATCATCGCGTAGCGGTTAGAAGGCGCCAGGATGCCTTCATGAGCCGGGCCGCTTCCTGCGCCTTTCTGCTTCCTTCGGCCTCGAGATCTGGCGCCTCCAGCAGAACGGCGGTTACCGTAATGGTGTCTGCGCTCCCAGGCCAGCGGCGTAGAACGACGTTTGCTATATTAACGTGCTGGGCCGCCTTTCCCTACGAGTTGGGTACTTTTTCAACCTCTTTCTAGTTCGATATATCGTGGGCGTGATGAATATACCGATATTTCCAGGTCGATTGTTATTGCTGGCCGACACTGCTGGGACCGATTTTCTGTGGTTACGACCGAAATCGACTATACCACCAAGAAGCTAGTACAGATGCTGCCTCCCTTTCGAACAGCTGTGCTGGCCCATTTAGCTTCTCTGAGCTAAGAGCGCTTAGCTCGGTGTTGCCTAAAGGCGCTTTTGAGGTGGGCATGACGAGCCGATAGTTACCGAGAGCGCCGAATCACTGCCAAATTTAGAGCGCACTGAAGATGTGCTTTCGTAGATGACGAGTTGCAATGCAACATTGCAATGTTGTACGCAATGTTGCAAATGTTGCAAACAAAATTTGCAACATTTTGCAACATTTTGCAACATTTGCAACATTTTCAACATTTGTAACACGATATTTTTTGATCAGTATTAACGTTTGATGGGTCAAATTATGGGTTTTCGGGTCCGTAGAAGCGTTTTCCGGGGCCTCAACGACGCGATTGACCAGTTCTGAAACGGTGCCACACGTCGCTTGCCGTTCGGGTTTTCTTTCTATATCTGCCGCCTTTTTTCTGACTGAGATCGCCTTAATTTAGTCCCATGTCAGTAGGCCGAAATATATCTCCACAGGGTCAACTGTATACATATATTATATATGTTATTATTATACATATATATATATTATGCTATTAGGTACTATTATTACATATTATTATTATACATATTGTTGTTACAGCTATTATTTATATACAGCTACAAGGAGAAGGTTCGCTTTTGCTCCCTGGTGGAGAAGGGTAAGTTGTCTCTTGACCCTCTCTTAGTGCTTAGCTCCTCTTTGACGTGTTTGCCCTGATATTCGGTCTGACCCGATATCGGCCTCTGGATACCGTATCGCAATTGAAATTGACCTTTCATGCCCGTGAAGGATTAAAGTGAGATTAAGTCGAGCTCATGTGCTTCCGACGCAGTAGCCTGCCAACTGCCCGACAGCGAGTCATGTAGTATTCGTCTCTGGTCTGAGTTCCTGCATGTAACCGTCCCAACCTCACACCTACTGCCATTATTACCAATATCATCATCACAGCCATTTGAGATATATTTTTGAGGTGAATTGTCTTTGATACCTTCTAAGTTTTTTATGCCTCGGGCCTTGATACCAGCTTGATGATCTCATCTGATCCAGTTTTTGATGACACCTCATCTTTGTTGGCTGGAAAAGAAGGAGTGAGTAAGAAGAAGAAGAAGAAGAAGAAGAAGAAGAAGAAGAAGAAGAAGAAGAAGAAGAAGAAGAAGCCAGGCCAGCTGAAGAAGCTGAAGAAGAAGAAGAAGAAGAAGAAGAAGTTGAAGAAGAAGAAGAAGAAGAAAAAGAAGAAAAAAAGAAGAAGAAGAAGAAAGAAGAAAGAGGAGAAAAGAAGAAGAAGAAAGAAAGAAGTAGGAAGTGAAAGGGAGTAAAGAAGAATGAAAGGGAAAGCAGCCAAGCCAAAGGTCGCATACACACAGCCCACATCTAAAGTTGCTGTGCCAAAGCTAAAAGTTATAGATAAAGCTACCATAAAGAAGGATAAGATTTATAGTTTTTTTCATGTGTTAAATACAAATGTTTTTGAAAAACATTTTGTTTTCAAAAACATTTTTGTTTTTTTCGAAAGAGTTTTCGAAAACATTTTCTTTGATGAAATATTTTCTTGATGAAAAACATTTTCTTTTGATGAAAACATTTTGTTTTTGGAAAAACATTTAAACATGCTCAAAGTTGCCGGGCCTCTCCACGAAAAACATGGATTTTGGGACATGTGCAATAGCAAAAAAAGATTGAGCAGTAAACAGTGCCACCAATAGGGGTTCACACTGGCTACTCGTGTGTTTTACTCGTTTTCTGTTTTTACCATACTCTATTAATGTAAATATATATATATATAGGTATATATATATATATATATATATATATATATATATATATATATTGTTATATATATATATATATATATATATATATATGAAGATATATATAGCATGTTGTTAGTTATAAGAGTATATCCTCTCATTTCTAATAAATTTCTTTTTTTTACAAATTTAAATTTTTCAACATAATAATACATAGTAAGGGTGACCTAGAAGATTATGTGCATTAAGAGGATTTTAATGCAAAGTTTATTAATTTTAAACTTAAAAGAATATATATTTATATTTATATATATATCTTATATATATATGTGTATATATTATTATATTATATATATATACATACATATTATTAAGGTTGTTGTTATGCTAGTAAAGAAGAAGAGTTATATTATTATTGTTAAGTAAAATTCTATATTATTTTTATATATATATTATATGTTATATGCTATTGCTATTATTTATTTTATTATCTATATATATATATATATATATATATATATATATAGTTATATTATTATTGTTATTACATATTATTACATATCTGCTATTATATAAATATATATATATACATACATATTACATATAATATATATATATATATATTAACGATATATAATGTTGTTTACATAAAGGTATTTTTTAAAATATTACAGAACACACATTGTTTTTAAAAATATATAAATATATATATATATATATATATATATATATATATATATATATATATATATATATATATATATATATATATATATATATATATATATATATATATATATATATATATATATATATATATATATATATATATATATATATATATATATATATATATATATTATCTAACACCAGTCTTCTCTTCACACTCCCAAACTTGTTAACGACATTTTTACGAGGACCTTTGTTATTCCTGAAGCTGTATCTTTTATATTTATTCGTAAACCTAATGGTGATCGTTACATTGCCTGTATTCCTACGGTAGGTGTACATGATACACCTTTGTTCATTTCTGTTGAAGAATTCCTCCGTATTATTGATACCGTGGAAGAATGGGTAAAGGCTGAGTATGTGATATCTGATACATCGTGTCATAGTGAAATATCCAGTAGAAACGAAGGCGAGAGGGGTATTAATAGAATAGATGTTGTTTTCTCATATTGCGATAGTGTTAAAAGTATTGATGTACGTAATTACTGGAAACCTTACTCAGCTAACACATTCATACGTACAAGAATAGGGTTCTGTTTACATTCGCATGAGAATATTACAACATTGTTAAAAATAAAAGAAGAAATATTAATGCATCTTGACAATGTCGACATACTTGACGAATTAATACATCTGGCCTATGGTTTGTTTTATAAAATTTACACTGAAGTATGGGGAAAACCTTATAATAGAATGTATAGCAGCTTGCTGACGACAACTAATGTTGATACCTTTACTTCTCTTTGGCATGAGAAAATGCAATCTATAGAGCCTGAATATGCTGAAGAATGGGTTGGTGCATCTCGAGATATTTATTCCTATGTTATTTCAAAAGGAATAGGAGCTTTGGAGACTTATATAGAGAATGCACAGTTTCAACTTCATCCCATGTGTTCCTGAGCAAACATATTAATATATATATAGAAGAGTTAAAGGTGCTATGTTATTATTATTGTTATGCATATATATATTAAGGTTATATATGTTATATATATATATATATATAGATATATATATATATATATATATATATGTTAAGGTTATTTAAAAACTTGTGTTCTGTAATAATTTAAAAATATCTAGATGTGAAAACAAGGTTGTGTATCTATTTTATATATATATATATATATATATATATATATATATATATATATATATATATATATATATATATATATATATATATATATATATATATATATATATATATATATAAATAAAAACTTGTGTTTTTTAATATTTTAAAAAAATACTTTATGTAAACAACATTGTATATCTAAAGTTATATATATATATATATATATATATATATATATATATATATATATATATATATATATATATATATATATATAGTATATATATATATATATATATATATATATATATATATATATATATATATTCTTTATATTTAAATAATGCACTTTTTCAGTAAAATTATTTTTAAAAAAAATCTTGTTTTACCTCATCCTCTTACTATGCTAAGTTCATACATAAGTTTGTAAAAAGAAAAAACAGGATATATATATATATATATATATATATATATATATATGATACAGCGAGTATTTATAGCTTCTATATACAGATATGCCTTTATATATATATATATATATATATATATATATAGCATATACATATACTTGAAACGATATGTGTATTTATATATAGTAACAAGAATTTATATATATATATACTATAGTATATAAAGATTTTATATATACATATATACATATATATATATATTTATTAATAATATTTATGAGTTAAAGCAGTAAAAACAGTAAAACACGAGGGGGTGAGGGTGGGTGGGGACCCTCCTGGTGGCTGTTTGCTGTAGTGTTTACTGTTTTATTGCTTTATGGTCCCTAAAATCATGTTTTTATGGAAATTTGACAACTTTTTCTTTGAAAAACAAGTTTTTAAAAATGTTTTCTCAAAAATAAAAATGTTTTTCATCAAAGAAAATGTTTTTCATCAAAGAAAATGTTTTTCGAAAAAACAAAATTGTTTTCGAAAAAAAAAAAATTTTTAAAAACAAAAATGTTTTTCAAAAAAAAAAATTTGTATTTAACACATGAAAAATATAAATCTTATCCTTCAACATGAAAATTTAACTTTAACTTTAACTTTATCTATAACTTTAACTTTAACTTTAACTTTAACTTTAAAATGTAAGACTGTGTGTATACGACCTTTAACTAAACATATTCTTCTTCTTTCTCATTCTTCTTTCTCCTTCCTCCTCCTTCTTCTTCTTTTTCTTTCTTTTCTTTCTTTCTCTTTCTTTCTTTCTTTTCTCTTTCTTTCTTTCTCTTTCTTTCTTCTTTCTTTCTTTCTTTTCTCTTTCTTTCTTCTTCTTTCTTTCTTTCTTCTTTCTTCTCTCTTCTTTCTTCTTCTTTCTTTCTTCTTTCTTCTTCTTCTTCTTCTTCTTCTTCTTCTTCTTCTTCTTCTTCTTCTTCTTCTTCTTCTTCTTCTTCTTCTTCTTCTTCTTCTTCTTCTTACTCCTCCTTCTTTTTTTCCAGTAACAAAGATGAGTCATCAAAACTGAGACATCAAAGATGAGTCATCAAAGCTGAGGCATCAAAGTTGAGGCATCAAAGCTGAGGTATCAAAGTTGAGGCATCAAAATATGGAGTGTGTGAGGTTAGGACAGTTACATACAGGAACTCAAGTTAGGACAGATACCTACATGACCTCATGTCAGGACAGTTCCCTACAACAGATACTGCGTCAGGTACCTACATGTGCTCGACTTAATCTCACTTAATCCTTCACGAACTTTTATGAAAGGTCAATTTCAGGCCTTGATACGGTATCAAGGCCGAAATATCGAGGTCAAGACCGAAATATCAAGGCCAAAACATCAAAAAGGGGGCTAAGCTACCTAAAGGGGGGTCAAAGGGGAGCCACGTACGAGGCGCACCCCTCCGTAGAGGTGCGCTAAAAATAGATATTGTTATATTATATATATATATATATATATATATTTAATTACACACTAGTAGGGGTGTAAAAAAGAGGAGGTATATATATATATATATATATATATATATATATATATATATATATATATATATATATATATATATATATATATATATATATATATATATATACAATTGACCCGTGGAAGACCATAGTTCGGCCTGCGGTTTCTAGCATAGGTTCGAAGTGGGATAGTCAGAAAAAAGGTAGCTGAGATATAGAAAATCGAGACGGCAAAGCGAAAAAGACGATGTGACGCTGTGCGGTTCAGGTTTGGTCCAATCACGTCGTTGACCCCGGAAAACGCTTCTACGGACCCGAAAACCCATAATTTGACCCATAAAACGTCTTAATACGTCAAAATATCGATGTTGCAAAATGTTGCAAATTTTGTTTGCAACATTTGCAACATTGCATGCAACATTGCAATGTTGCATTGCAATACGTCATCTACGAAAAGCGCATGTTGGTGCGTTCTAAAACCGCAACGGTTGAATCGCTGCGCTCGGTAATAGCGGCAATCGACTCGGCATACCTCAAAACATACTAGGCAACACCGAGCTCGGCTTCATAGCTCAAGAAACAAAAATGTTAGCACAGCTGCATTAGAAAAGGGGGGTAGGGTAATATCTAATACTAACTCTTGTTAGGAATGAATCGATTCCGTCGTAAACCACAGAAATCGATTTAGCAGTGTCGATTATGTACTAATCGATACAAATATCGGGTATATTCCATCACATACGATATATCGTACTAGAAGGGTTAGAAAGGGGGGTGGGGGTACTAACTCGTAGAAGGAACCAACCTAGCACATTCTAATATAAACCAATCGATTCCCCGTACCTTATAACCTAGGAGTAGACACCATTATTAGCCGTATTCTATGACGTAGGAT
>JABUQX010049441.1:12500-17500 GCA_015478945.1 Trachelipus rathkii | reverse complement strand
ACTGCCATTACTACTACAGAGCTGTGCCATTACTACATTATTATTATTATTATTATTATTATTTTTATTATTATTATTATTATTATTATTATTATTATTATTATTATTATTATTATTATTTATTATTATATATTATTGAAATTAGTAATTTCGATGAAACAAAAATAAATGGTCGAAATATTAACAGCAGATGATTCTGAAGAGTTCTTAAGTGATTGATGGATGTGATAGCTGAACGATGCAAGAAAAATGCTTGGCCTGAAAATATATTAAGTCAAGGCTGAATTTGGAGATATTTAAAAAAATATAACAATCAATGGAATTGCTTTAATATTTTAGCTAAAGGAAACCTGGCAATACATGTCAACTATTTTCATTATCTGGAAAGTTCAGTCAATTGTAAAAGTAAGGATGAAGATGGGATTATGAGAAAGATGGATGATATCCCGCTTCAAGGAGGACTTCAATAAGGTAATAAAATTAAGAAGATAAATAAGATTTTAGAATATACAAGGAAAAGATTTATTAAATCCGAAGTGGTTAACATTTTTGTATGAATGTGAGGCACTCATTTTAACCGGGGACGAGAAAGGAATTACTGAATTTTCCATTGAAAGTATAATAATAATACTGTATTTTCCATTGAAAATACAATAATAATACCTCTTCCCATGGACATTTCCTCAATAAAAATGTTTATTTTTTCTGCTTCTAATACCCGAACAGTATAAAACAAAGCCTTCTCATAAAAAAAAAAGAAATTCCGGGTAGAGGGCGGAGTTTAGAGGGTTCCTTTTGGTGAATGCGAGCTCTCCTACATAATAGAAACTTTAAAATTTTTACAGTAGTTCAAACTAAACCAACAGAAAAATAATATAAGAAGTGGTATGGAACTCTATTTTCAAACATATTAAAGCCTCATGTCATCTCATAAAATGGCTTGATTTTAAAGTTTATTCCATTCTTCTAACAAAACTCTTCTTAATAATCTTGTCGAATCATATTTCACAACTATACAACTAATAATTTTATTTTTTTCAAAAGGGTTCTTTAACTTCTTTTTCCTCAATCAAGTTACATTAAGACCTCACTTAATGCAATTTTTCCGAAATATTTCGTCCCAGCTCCTTGTTCTCAATCCATATATATATATATATATATATATATATATATATATATATATATCACATATTATATATCAAATATAAAATTATCATCATCATCATATATTATATACATAAATATACATATTTATAATAAATATGTCATTATATTATATTATTATTACACATTATTATTATGTATTATTACACATTATTATTACATATTACATATTATATATACATATGGTTATTTTTAATTATTAGTTATATATATTATTATTATTATTATTATTATTATATACATATATATATATATACATATATATATATATAGTAGTGAAAGATATATATATATATATATATTATTATTATATATATATATTATTATTATATATTATTATTATATATATTATTATAGTTATAAATTAATTATATATACATATTACATATATATATATATATATATATATATATATATATTCGACAGAATTTGGAAAACCTTTCAGACCCAAAGAAAACATTTCCCAAACATTTCGAAAATCATTGTTTCCTTAAGTGAAGTGTATATACCTGGTTTAAGAGATAGATTTCCTTGTATATAGAAACTCGCATTTCCTAATAATGATAATAATAATAATAATAATAATAATAATAATAATAATAATAATAATAATAATAATAATAATAATAATAATAATAATAATAATAATAATAATAATAATAATAATCAATAATAATAATAATAATAATAATAATAATAATAATAATAATAATAATAATATAACACACACACACACACAATAATAATAATAATAATAATAATAATAATAATAATAATAATAATAATAATAATAATAATAATAATAATAATAATAATAATAATAATAATAATAATAATACTAATAATAATAATAATAATAATAATAATAATAATAATAATAATAATAATAATAATAATAATAATAATAATAATAATAATAATAATAATAAAAATAATAATAATAATAATAATATAAATAATAATAATAATAATAATAATAATAATAATAATAATAATAATAATAATAATAATACACACATAATAATAATAATAATAATAATAATAATAATAATAATAATAATAATAATAATAATAATAATAATAATAATAATAATAGTTTTTCCAATAATTTTCTATGCAACATGTAAACGTTTTTCAATGCATAGGCTATACACAGATTTTTGGAACTGCAATTCCTTGTTTAAGGAACTTAAATATATGAACAACGATAGTGATTTTAGGCAATGCAAATCAGCCAGTCATATCTGAGCTAGTTAATGAAATGGGATTAACATCAGATTTGTTTGAAAGTGTTAAATTGATTCAACTTTTCTGACCATTCTAGCAACTGTCGTTGTAAATAAAAGTTTTTTTTCTCTTTTTTTTTTTAACATTCGGCTGAATTCGATCTTATTTGAGATGCACTATGACTCATGAACAACTGTCATGTCTGGCTTGCATTTCCATTAACTAAAGAAAATACTGAATAGCATAGAAAACACTTCACCCAACACAAACAAGATCTTCATGGGAAAGGCTGTCATATCTGGCGCATTTGTATTAAAGAAAATACTGAATAACATAGAAGGCAAACAAGGTCTTCATGATAACGACTGTCATATCTGACTCGCATTTTTATTTTAAAAAAAATACTGAATAACTTAGGAAGCAAACAAGATCTTCATGATAATGGCTGTTATATCTGGCTCTCATTTCCATTAAAGAAAATACTGAACAACCTAGTAAGAAAACAAAATCTTCATGATAAAAGCAATTATATCTGGCTCGCATTCCCATTAAAGATAATATTGAATAACCTAGAAGGTAAAGAAGATCTTCGTGATATATTCAGACTTATCTGACTAGCATAATAATAATAATAATAATAATAATAATAATAATAATAATAAAAATAATAATAAATAATAATACACAATACACACACAATAATAATAATAATAATAATAATAATAATAATAATAATAATAATAATAATAATAATAATAATAATAATAATAATAATAATAAAAATAATAAAAATAATAATAATAATAATAATAATAATAATAATAATAATAATAATAATAATAATAATAATAATAATAATAATAATAATAATAATAATAATAATAATAATAATAATAATATTAAAATATTAAAAATAATGTAATAATAATAATAATAATAATAATAATAATAATAATAATAATAATAATAATAGTAAAAATAAAAATATTTAATAATAATAATAATAATAATAATAATAATAATAATAATAATAATAATAATAATAATAATAATAATAATAATAATAATAATAATAATAATAATAATAATAATAATAACAAATGTTTGCCCAATCATTTTTTGTGCAACATGTAAACGCTTTGCAAAGGATACGCTATATCCAGATCTTTGGAACTGTAAATCCCTGCTTAAGGAACTTGAGCCTTATTACTCTTATCATTTTCATTTCACTTTTATTTCATAATTTCGATCCCTAAATTAAATAAGCTAGAGTTTGATATATCTCCTCAGTAAAAATCTATGAATTTTAGATTCAGGATTATTATTAAAGGTTAGGCTCCTTTAGGTATATCATGTTATCTGATACTTTCGAGAAACTAATTTTGAAAAATATGTTTTCACCTTTAACAACATTTATATCATAATTACATATCCTAGATTAAATAAGCAGTTGTGTGAGGTATCTTCACGGAAGATTTCTATGAATTTTACATTCGTAGTGAATATTAAAGCCTAGGCCGCCCTAGATATATCATGTTACTAGTTACATTCGAGAAATAAATTTTGAAAAATATGGAAGTGATTGAGGTATCTTCTCAGCAGATTTCTATGAATTTTACATATTAAAGCCTAGGTCTCCTTATGCATATCATGTTATTATTTACTTTGGAAAACAAATTTTTAAAACACATTTTTAGTTTTAAACACTTTCATTTCATATTTTCGACCTAGATTAAATAAGCAAGTTTTATATATCTTCTCAGTAAAAATCTATAGATTTTACATTCAGGATTAAAAAATTAAAGGCTTTGTTCCCATAGGTATGTGATGCAACCAAGTTATTTTCAAGAAATAAATTTTGAAAAGTAAATTTTTTTTTAAACTATATTTATATCATAATTTTGCATCCTAAATTAAATAAGCATGTATTTGAGGTCCTTCTCATTAGATGTCTATGAATTTTGCCTTCAGGATTAATATTAAAGCCTAGGTCACCTTAGGTATATCATGTTATCATTTACGTTGGAGAACAAATTTTTAAAAATATTTTCATTTTTAACACTTTGCCTCTCATATGACCCACCAGTGGGTCACACCTTATCTTGCCACTCGTGACATGTAACTACCGGGCTGTTACTTTTGGTGTAACCATGAAAGGCGGATATTTTATGGGTACATTGGAGAAATATCTTTTATATTTGGCATGGCAGCTTAGGAATGATTGTTCTTCAACCACGTAAATGAATTTTTATAAATTTTTTGAATTTGATGAAATAAGAAAATGGTCAGACCAATTTACTGACAAACAGTTATAAATGAAATTAATAGTTTTTTTTAGGGTTTATGAAATAAAACGTTTTTTCAGAGGCAAAACTTTATTTCGATAAACCTCTACGGAAATACCATTCAAATTTCAGTTAAAGAAGAAAAAAGCGCGATCCACCCGTGTGTCACATGGCACTGTGAGAATACGTTATAACACTTTTATTTCATATTTTCTACTACTAAATTAAATAAAAAGTCTTTCATATATTCTCAGTAGAAATATATATGAATTTCACATTCAGGATTAATATTAAAGCCTGGGACCACTAGTTATATCATGCTTT
>JABUQX010049441.1:0-5000 GCA_015478945.1 Trachelipus rathkii | reverse complement strand
AATATACCGTAGGTGTTTCTTATGCCACAGATGAAAATATGACTAAAGAATCATTAGGTCATTGATTCAAAGGTCAGTCGTGTTCAGCACTTAGCTATTTTAAAGTAGTCGTCTTCAAAAACTGAAAAGAAAGTGTGTAAATAGTGTACTTACTTCAACATAACAATAAATAGTACGATGAGTAAACACAACTATGGCATTACAGTGAATAAACTAATATATAATAAGAGTTAATTGGGATAGTTAGGTAATAGACCCCTCAGCGATACGCCACTTATTATATATATAGGTATGAAAAGATGAACGGTGGCAACTATGATAGTAGTTCAGCCTAGTAGGATCATACGAAAAGGAAATAAAGAGCGAATGGTACACAGAGCAAGAGTAATAGTATTCCGAGAAGAGTCGAATATTAGAATAAAGTTATAGATACGAAGTGTATTCGCAAGTTTTAAGAAAAATCACTGTGATTTTAAGTACGAGTTAGAATATGTATTCAAAATAATTCATATTTCTACAATAAATTCCTAAAACCCACATTCAGAACCCAACTAATACTAAGTTAAAGAAAGAACGAAAACATTTCCAAATGTCTTTTTATAATAAATTTATTGTTGATTATTACTTTTCTGTACAAAATATAAGATACTATCAAGGAATTAAATTATTTATATAAATTAATGAAGAATAAAAATATGTGATTTTACTTACCTTCTGGTAAACAGCATCAGCGAAATATAAATTGTTGATAATAATTTGTCAAGAGCGTTTAGCAACTACTGCCACGCAGTATCTCTTGGTTATAAGTCCGAGCCGATAATGTGATTATCTTTATGTTAACTTATCTGAACTTGCATATACTCAATTTATTGAAAATAAAAGAGCAACGGTATTTGAAGAAAGTAATCAAAGGTTACTTTCTTTTGATGGAAAGTAATGTAAATAAAATGTTATTCTGTTTAAAGTTTCATAATTATCAGATGTTTTATTTAGAGATTTCTTTATGGAAAATTCATGAAAATGAATCTAATTTTTTTGAACTTGATAATGACAATCTTCCATTTTTCCAAAGATATGCTTCTTTGTTAAGTTCTTTTGCAATCTAGAGCTACACTTCTACAAGCACTAGAAAATATAAGGTTGCAAATAATTTAATAGGAAAAAGTAGTGCCGCATAGGAAAATAGTAGTTAAAATCCTGTCCATATTATAGAATTTGTACTGTTCACTATAGTTAATATATATATTTTACCCACTTACAAACAAGTAATTAATAAATATAGACAATTATTTAGTCCACCAGAGAAAAAAGGTTAGAAACAATTTCTATCAATTTTCCATTAAAATATTTTTTTTACAAAAGGTAGTTTTCATGATCACATTTTACTAAATTGTTACCAATGAATCCTTGTTGATAAAGATTGTATTAGAAAGTTATATTACATATAATCCATAAATCAAACACGAGTCTGCACAATAAAATATTGTTTGATACTAATTAATTAGAGATTATTTAGATAAGATTAGTGAAATAATTATTAATATAAAGGTACTAATTCATTAAAAGTATACAGTACATAACATAAAATGGGAACTGAGACGTAACTTACAGATTATATAAGTTGCAATTATAAATATATTAAGCATTATCTAGAATATGTAATTTATATATCTCACTCAGATACATATTTTTCTGTGGTAATATCGAGAACACTTTTATTATTCAAATAAATAGAGAGATCAGCATATAATATTTTTTATAATCACCCTACAATATTCAACACGAAGAGTAATTCAATCATATCTTCTCATAATAAGTATTGAATTATTGTACAAGACTTTAATTGTCAAATACAAGTCTAATACAGGTCAAATACAGGGTAATTAAAATTATTAATTAATGAAATTATATTTAATTTAATATACAACAAGAACAAGCATGTTGCATAACAAATTCGAATTACACTTGAGATCAAATATTCCAATATTATACCCAGTATCAAACAAATAAATGAAACCAATTTATATACATTATGTACCATTATTTTCATAATAAACAAGCCAAATGTAAGTTCAAAGCTCATAATTACATATTGATTTTATTAACATTAAAAAAGATGTTATCAACTCATCATAAAAATATAATGAGATCACATAAATTCATTATAATAACGAATAAAAATTAAAATTAAGAACAATATAAATATTTTATTATTGGCGTCTTGTTTATTGGATGAGCGACAATCCAATATGATAAAGTTCATTGGGTACATTTACAGTTATAATTAGATCATCATATAATAACATGAATGAGCTGATTAACTACTTATATTTAAATAATTAACTATACTCAACTAAACACATCCTATCATTGATATATATATAATAGATTATTATAATATATTACTATTACTAATATATATATAAATAAATATATAACAATATTATAATATATCAAATATAATTAATATATTATATATATTTAATAATATTAATATATAAATATATATATATATATATATATATATATATATACTATTAATATTAGTAAGATTAATAAAGATTATTAGTATTAATATATATATCATTAACTAATATATAATACACCACACACACCACAACACTACACACACACGATAAAATACTATATATATATATATTATCATATATATATATAATATACATAATATATATATATATACTATTATACTATATATATATATATATATATATTAAACTAATAATTATTATAACTGATATATAATATATATATCATATATATATATGATATATACAGTGTATTTGTGTTTGTTGTTTGTGTTTGTTGAGAGAAATATTTAAATATATGATTATATACAAATAATATATATATATAATATAGTATATAGTATATATAATATAATAATATATATAATATATAATATAATATATTATATATATATAAAAATATATATATAATATTACTATATATATATATATCATAATAATATATATATATATATATATATATTATATTATATATATATAGGCCCCTATATAACCTTCTAAATCAGTAACATTGACAGTATAATGGAAGAGGAAGAGGTGATAGGGAACGTCGTGAGGTAGGAATAATAGTTATTTAGGGGATGAAGATAAATAATTAAGGAAGAGGTATTTATTAAGATAGAATGGGAAAGTTTGAAAATGGTCAACTTCAGCAGGTATATCGTTACATAGTATATAACGTATATACGTATATGCAGGGTGGACAACCCTTGGCACATGGCCGCCCAAACGTGGCGCAATTGGATGATTACTAGAGTGGCGCGCATTGGCTGAACGTGGCTAATGTTTGGTAGATTTTAATATTTTAACTGGGATAACGTCAGTCGTAATTTCTAACGAATGTTATCTAATGAAAACTACCAAATTCATTTATTCCAGAAATTTGTTAAATTCTGGCAACAATATACAAAAAGTATTGTAACAAAATACTCTGTATCCTGTTTATTGCACCATTTTTTCTGAAAACATCGACTCTCATTTCATCTATATTTTCCCGGTCAGAACTCATATTTGAAACATGAGTTTTTCAAATTACCCTTGTAATAAAACAGTCGTCAACTGGGCCATCAGCTTGAAATTTGTGTGTTTATTCTCCTCATAATTTCTTAAATTATTTGTTTTTTTATTTTTTCATAAGTAAAGAAATATTAGAAATCTACGTGCCGTATTTTCTTTAAATCAATAGATATTCTAAAATATATAATTAAACAGGAGAAATCATATATTCTGGGATTTCTTTACATATATATATATTATATTATATACTATATATATATATATATATAATTATATAATATATATATATATATATATATATATATATATATATAGTAATATAATATATATATAATATATATATAGATATAATATAATATATAAATATATATATTTATATGATTCTATCATTTAATATATGTAATATTAAATTATATATATATACTATAATATATAATATATATATATACTATACTATATATATTATCATAATATATATTATATATATATAGTATATATATATATTATATATATACTAATATATATGATATATATATTATTTATAAAATATACTGTATATCATATATGTGCCGCAGATCTTGAACCTCGCTCTGGCAAAAAAAATTTGACGTATGTATGCAAAAGGGTTGGCTCACCCTGTTCAATATTACGTAATGTACTAGTATATGATGATCAAGAATCGGAGCAAGATTGGTGATTTCCATCCATTCTTTGTGTAAACAAAGCGTTTCTGTAGGGGCAGTGCGTACGCAGAATTTTTTTTTCTGAGGAAGGGGGCTGGATTTCTGCCGATCCCCTCTAATATATGATATATATACTATTGAAGGGGATTATTGGAATTTGAAATTTTTTAATTTCCCATCAGAATTTGTGATGTGAGGATTGTAACTCGTAGAGAACTGAGAAGGATATGTTTTAAGAAATTAATTAATATTGAAAAAAAATTTCAACCTCAATATTAACATTTAAAATTATTATTATAAGAATATTGAAGATCAATAGAACAGTTTTAATTTTATAATCCTTTACAGGATCTCTGCTTTTGCTCTTTTCCTTTAAAGAACTACTCTAACTTAAATATTTCTCTCTCTCGCTCTCTCCTCCTCTTCCTCTCCCTCTCTCTCTCCTCTCTCTCTCTGCACTCTCTCGTTCTCTCTTCTCTCATCTCCTCTCTCTTTCTCATTCTCTCTCTCTCTCTTCCGTCTCCAGCTCTCTTCTCTTGCTCTTTTTTTTTTTTTTTTTTTTTTTGTTGTTGTTTGCTTGTCTATGATTTTAGCTTTCTTTATAAAACCGTTATAGGTTACATAATTCCAATGCTGTTGTAGAAATGGAATAGCAGGAAAACCATGATTGATCAACAGAAAAATTATTTTGAGCGAAGTTTAGACGAAGAACTGTAAGCACGTGGATTCCCCGATCCAGCAATGGTCGAATGAC